>JZLH01S0404294.1:0-18592 GCA_001188425.1 Eucidaris tribuloides | reverse complement strand
AGCAAAGAATACATCTCGGGCAATGAGGTCGAGCGCACGGTAAATAAAGGCAGAAAAAATAGTCAGCTTTTCAAATAGTTGCAACAAGGGTGGCATTTTGGGAGGGAGTTGTGTGATTGATCACGATTTCTTTGCCGGAATGGACAAAACGGGAGAATACAGACATTCTTTGAAATCCTTCGGAGATTTAAGAATATTTCTGAAAATTGTCAAAAACCCCTACACCCCCTACAAATCATCGAACCCTATACTTTCCCCCTACGGAAGGTTATTTTCCCCGTAGGAATCCCCTACAAACTACGGTCGGCTAAAATCCCCTACGGTAGGGGCTTTCCCCTGCGAGTGGAACACTTACAACGTGTACTCTTTAAAATCCCGAGTCAGACATACTCGGAAAAGTGGTTAGGTTCAGCCAAATTCCGAGTCAAGTTTGACCGGAACCGGGGACCCAAATCCGCGTCAACCTGATTCGGATTTTGGTCACTTGACCCGGAGTGTGGTTGAACTTGACCCTTTCCCAGTGTGACCCCATGGACCCCTTTCCGGATTATTCTGACGCGGGATTATTAACATGATTAAGAGGGTGTTTTGTATATTAAGTTCCACTTTTTTTCATTCCAGCTTCATGCTCGTTCTTACGGCTTCAAAAATGTTCCGTGCTATAAAACCATTGCTCATTCTGTCATTTGACGTGACGTGACGTGAAATCAAAGCAAATTAAAGCAGTGTGGTGTTTTTAGATCCCTATGTCGGTCTGTTAAGTGCAATTATCAAATTAGGCAATTATTTTCAAGTTAAAAGCACTTCAGTGTTACATCCTTTTGCCTATAATTTCATGATATTACCCTTTTTCCAGCCGGGAGACAGAGTTAGCATTTGTTCATCTGGTCACATTCTAGCCTACTTGAACAGATATTGAAAATGAATGTGGCTATTTACCAACACTTTCACAATGAAAACCAAATTTTTCATAACGACGATTTTTGGCGGTCGGTTGCATTTCAGACATGTCAGAGTTATTTACATCTGTTATTAATAATAATTAATATTGTGAGGTGAAATGTATTTTATTTACAAATGCATGTAAACCAAACAAAGGTCAACCGGAAAGTAAACCTAAATAGAAATTGAAACAGGAGCCCCCGGAGGGGGGGGGGCACGATGCTCACCTGAGGTCTCGTAAATTCTCAGTGTGGAGCCTAAAGAGAAAACATCAATTTCACATAGTTTTGGCCCTTCGAGCCTAATAGCTAGGCACCAATGGAGCTATATGAATCATTTGAAAAACTTGCCATATAGCTGCTTTTGCCATAAGTTAAATGCTAACACCCATTTTTATTTAAAACAAACAAACAAACAAGATGATAGCCATAACGTGACTTGCCCTAGTATGTTAACATTTGACCTTCGACCTTCAAAGGTGACCTTTGACCCCCCAAAATTGAGTCCTTATTATGCATCTACTACCCAAGTTTGGTTACAAGTGGGCCTGTGGTTAGAAAGCTACATAACTTTGGCCCTTATGGGGCCTGCCCCTGGGCCCCCAGGCGGGCCACGTGTACCATTTCAGGAACACTCTATCCCCTCCCCCCTAAGGATCATTCCCACCAAGTTTGATTTAAATCCATTGATGTGCTTTAAAGAAAATGATGTAAATGTGAATTATTCCCATGGGGGCCCTCCCCTACCTGTTGCCCCCCTCAGGGGACAAACGGGGCCACCCAGGGCATTGTCATGAGGAACAATAATTCATCACATATCTATACACTGCAGTGACTTGGATAAACTATTTCTGAATCTATAGAGAAGAAGAAAATTACCTACTTTTGGCCCCTTAGGGCCCTGCACCTGCATGAGCCCGGGGGGGGGGGGGGTTACCATTTGAGGAGTGAGGACCCTCGAATCCCCACCCCCTAAGAATCATTTCTATCAAGTTTGGGCTAAATCTAATCATGCACTTTAAAGAAGAAAAAGATGAAAATGTGTAAAAGTTTACGCACGACGAACGACGCACGACGAACGACGGACGACGGACGACGGACGAAAAGGGCGATAGACGCGTTGCCCTGTCTCTTACCTGTTCTCGCGATCGGGGTTGAAGGTGAAGGTGGTACCGGGTGATCCCATCCCCTCGGTAACGATCCGTCCGTGGGGCTTGAAGCCATCGGCGATCAGATGTCGGGTCCACGTACCTGTCGCCCAGTCAGATGGGATCTCAAACACTACTAGCTTGCCGTTGGTTTTACTGAGTGTGATAATGAATTGCGATTTGGAAAAAAAAACACTGAGTAAATATAGAATAATAATGGGTGTATGCAAGAGGGTGGGGTCGTGGGGGTTGTACGCCTCCACCGTCCATATTTGAAAGACATTTTTTCCAAGGTCTTTTCACATCTTGCTTTCATTTCATTGTGAAAGGTCCAAAAATCATGATGACGACCTACCCAGTATATCGATACTTTAACACACCTTGCTGTTGTTTCGCTGCAAAAAGGTCCAAAAAATATGATCATGACCCCCTTCCCAGAAAAAAAAAATCATGGATTCACCCCTGCTAATGGTCCTTGATGGAAGGAGTTTGCATGATGTAGATAAGCTATTGACTTAGGGATGTTTGTTGTTCACCTTGTATGAAAAGATGTTTCATGAGAAATTTCGTTCTTGTGAAATTATAGTTCGTAAAAGGACTGTGATGAGATACAACCTTCCAAACTTCAAAATACAATCAAGAAGAATGGTTGAAAAATAATTATGGATAATAGTTAAATGTAATTTTCTCACAACTTACGAAACTGATATTAAAAAGGCGAATATCTACCCACACTCCTACAACAGACGGTACTGATTTCTAAAGGAAATCATGAAATGTTGATAAATAATAATAATAAGGGAAATAAAGGAAATTTTAACGATCAGGAAAAATACATGAATCGTTGGAAAGCATGCCTGTTTGTAAAATGGCATGATATCAAATTTTGTTCGAAGAAATTGCTACAGAAATATAATTAATAGCATACTCTGAGATTTAGATATGATTATATTAATCATTACCACGGCTTCATATTTATTAAAACAATGCCCACATTTATGTCAGTGATGGCCTCACGTGCGGAAGGCCGCGCGTTCGAGCCCCAGCCGGGTCATACCAAAGACTTTTACAAATGGTACCTTTCTGCTTTCTACCACGCGCTGCGGCATTTCCTGAAGCAGTAGTAAGGTAATAATAACATTTATTTATGCAGGGCCCACTTGGAAGAGCAGCTTAATCAGACTGAACGTGGACTGCCCCTCGTAAAATCAAGAAGTTATTATTATTTATTATTATTATTATAGTCCCCCCCCCCATATGTTCTCACCTGTTTATAGACACTAGGAGATCTAATTGTCCGTCCCCATTCACGTCAACCAGCTATAAGTAAAAAGAAAAATGACCAACATATAATATCACTCTGGGAAAGATGCACTAAATTACACTGTAATTTATCGTCCTGCATGTTTAAGACCTTTAATTGACTGCGGTTTCTTGCAAAGCACGGTGATATTAATTTGTATATAAATAAAGTTTGGTGCAGTTGTATTATTGTGACGAAAACCGTGCAGACAGGCAAAGAGTTGCATTGTTAGTAGTTTTAATTTTGCATGATGGAGAGAAAAGGAAGTGAAGGTTTTAGGAGCAGCACCAAGTATATCTATTTCTTTTGAGATGAAAAGAGCTCACTCGACGTTCAGATCTTCTTTATTAACTAGTGCCATAATGCTTCTCTACATAGCCTCGTGATGAGGTAGTTATTTCATCCGGTTTTTTTATACATTATAACACTGAAAACTTAACTTTCTTACGTACATTAATTGTTGTTATGCTTCTGAAAAGCTGGCAGATTATCAAAAGTAACTTCATTAGAAGGGTATGCATAACATTTGCTGTGTTATGGAATTGGTATACTGAGGCCACCATCATTATCAAGCTCTAAGCTCATGATGGTATTAGTATTTGCATTTCTCCGGTTTTAACTTTCATTTTAATCAACAAACACTTACGTGCTTCTTGAGGGGCCCTTCATTTCCAAATATTTTTTTTTCCAATTATAGAAGCTTAAGAAGGTTAAACTTTGTTGTTTCGTTTTTAATGCTTTATTTCGGTTAAAATTAAAGTATATTTTATCAGAAACTAAAGCTAAAGCAACTACGTATTGTTATTTTAACATATATATGTATTCACAATTATGATTATTATAACTTGTCGACATTATATTTACGTATTCGAGTGTTTTAAATTCTGTAAAGCTTTTCCTTGTATTTTGTTATATTTTTGCTATGGATTGGAAATGGAAATAAAATGAAATGAAATGAAATTTTTGAATAACTGATATATTTTAATGAATGAAAGGTTTGCAGAGAGAATTTACAAGGATGGGCAGAATAAATTTGCTGTTCATGACTCTGTATTTATCAAATTAATGATAAAGTAAGATCAATATGCTTGATCTGTTATTTTTTAATGATCTCAGAAAAAGATTGACCCAACAGGATTCGAACCTGAAACCTACTGATATATTCTTCATTGAAATAGTGATGTTAATATGTATATTGTAATCTTGACTTGTATCTGGTAGTATTCTGTAGTTGTCTTTGTTATACTGATTTGAGAAATGCGAGATAAACTATCAATTAATCAACCAATCAATCAATTGCTCATTCGTCATCATTCATCACTCCAGAAGATATTTATACGGTGTTACTCCAAACGTCTTCCATATAGGCAAAGGACTAATAACCTCGTAAATTAACCCCTCAAAAAGTTCTGCAACTCAACTTTGATCGTTGATATCTGTCTTGGTATCATAGTATAATTCTTGATATTGGTATAATTGAAAAGCCTGTTTATTTCCCTTTACATTGATACCTCATTTGCTATGATTATTGATTCATGGAACGTGTAAGACATTTTAATATGGGGCCAAAGGAAAGGTGAAAAGTTGCAAAAAGTAAGTGTTATTGTCAAAGGCAAATTCCTTATTTTGTACAAAGGATGCATGGAGTGTATTGGAATTGAGGAGGTTATGCATGAGCATCGAAGGTGTATTCTCGTATTCTCTGAGAATTTTACATGTTCTGAATTATGATGTTTGAGGCATGATGTTCATTAAATACAGTGGTGAAAAATGATTTTAATCTTTCTTGCTTTTAGCATTGTTTTGTAGATAGTGATTCAAACTGTGGTCAAGAGAATTGCTTCAGCTGTACTTATGGATGATTCGACTTTTATTGGAGGACACCTTGAAAAACTTTCAGGAATCTAAATGAAACTCATACACAATTATAATTTTACAATTACCCACTTAAATCATAATTAATATTCGAAATAAAGTGTGAAAACACCATATAACACTTCATTAAAAACCATCACAGTACCATTAAGCACAATCCACTTCCATACAAATAAACACGGAACAGGTTTGCAACTTTTCACTTTTCCCCTTACTAAAATGTCTTGCACATTCCGTGAATCTATAATCAATCATAATAAATGAGGTATCATTGTAAAGAAAAAAAACAGGCTTTTCAATGATACCAATATCAAGAATTACACTATAATACCAAGAGAGATATCAACCCTCAAATTTGAGTCGCAGAACTTTTTTGAGGGGTTTATATTTACAGATTTATGTTCATATCGTATGCATGTTAACGAATTTCTGATCTCACCTCGCAATCGAAGTATCGATTATCCGCAATAGCCTCGATGGTTCGATGATTCATGTTGTTGTAATCGGGTGTTCCGACTGTGGATGAAACAAGATAGCACATCAAATAACAACATCCGCGTAATTATTATAGCAAAGTTAACAATGGTCACAGTTAAAAAAAAATCTAAGCTATCCTCCATGCAGAGCATGAAGTCCATGCTTTAAGACACTCTTTGATAGGGTCTAATACAGATTTGCCAGTTTGGCGTTTTTAACGCCAAAAATCACCAAATTTGGCGTTTTTTGACATCGTTTGGCATTGAAGAATTCAAAGTGCACGCTAAACGACTTTTTTGGCGTTTTTTTTTTGGGGGGGGGGGTTAAGGGCATATACCTAAAATCATTATAAAAACCCGATTTTCAGAGGATTTTCTGTAAAATAGGTGCCACAAGGGTCCAAAAGTAGTGTGCATGTACTTCACGTGCAAAATTTGGCTGCGCGTAAACCGCAGCACTCAAATTTTCAGCTGCGGCAGAGGTTTCACAGAGGTGATAAATTGATTACAACATTATTTCTAACCACATCTATAGAGCTTATTCTGCCCCATAAAATGCATCAAATGCACATTTGGCGTTTTTTTTCGCTGAATTTGGCGCGTAATGTGGCATTTTAAGATTCGGAAAACCTGGCAACCCTGAAGTCGAACAATGATGCATTTATTAGGAGCTGGCACAATGGGCACATTCAGGGTTGAAGAACGTTGCTTTTTAGGCTGTGATCACATAGAAGTATACTATTCGGGTATACGGTGCACGTTTCGCAGGACACGCGGATAGTTTGAATCGAACGACGTAATTTCAGGAGGGCACTATTCGAAAAGGCCGTATAGCTGCGTATAGTGGGAATCGTACGCGTTCAATTTTCGTGCAGCGTATACCGTCATGTTCGGATGTGGCAGATGCAATTTGTATTTACAGGCCTTCTGATTTACCCTATCACGATATATAAACAATTAAATGATTTGAATAAAAAAGTTAGAAACATCAGGATTGCTTTCTACTCATTTCATTGCAATTTCATTAACATATATGTTTATATATATTTATATATTTATATATTTATATATTTATATATTTATATACATTTTTTTAAGTGAAACAAATTAAGATATAGTAAAAAATAAGGTGTAAATACAATATGAAAATCATTCCGCTTTTCTTCTGTTTTCACATGTGCCTCCTCAGCCTCGGTTAGTAGGAGTAGACCCAAATCTTCTTCATCCGAAGTGTCCATTTCTTCGGCGCCAAAAGACCGAGTAGGGCGCGCGTGCTACCTTATGTGACCAGCCGTGCAAGTATAGGGGTATACCGAATAACGAATAGCGTTTATCGAATACCGTATACAGTATACCGTATACCGTATACTTCTATGTGATTGCAGCCTTACAAGGGAGTACTCACGTCCGCTCACATCACTCCACGACGCGACGAGTTTCTCGGCAAAGTACTGGGTGCTGAAGATGGCGTGGCGAGTAGATCCTAAGCCGAGAGAAATCTCCTCGTAGCGGAAGAGAGCATCGGGACCGTTGAAGAGGATTTCGACGTCCCATCTCGGTTGCGTAGGGTTGCGAAGGGGATGTACAAAGTACACCATCTCCGCCTTAGTGTTAGCAGTCCCTCCAGCTGAGGAAAACAAGTCAGAATTATTATTTTGTGTTGTTCATACGAACGACGATTGCATTTCCATTTTAATTTGAACGACACACACACAAACACATACATACATAGATACATACATACGGTGTATACACATACACACACAGACACAGACACAGACAGACAGACGGACACACACACACACACACACACACACACATACACATACAACCAAACAACCAATGTCGCATAAAACAAGACAAGACACACACACACACACACACACACACACACACACACACACACACACACACACACACATACATTGTAGAAAAATATACACTTATTATACATTCTATAAACATACACCACCAAAGTCACATAGAAATATAACCAACAAACAAATGGGCATAAGTTAAATCTAGTTCTTTTAAAAGGGGAGGTCTCGGTGAATAATTATCTATATGACCACATTGATGAATAGATCTAAATCTTGTGCGCAAAGCAATTTTGACATTGCTCAATTTAAATGTTTGCAATTTGATAACTTAAGGCTTAATTATTACAAATGTGGTATCAAATAAAAGAATGATAAATTATCTTTGCGATGATATATCGCAATAAACATAACTATGTTTATGAGATCATATATTCCCGGTGGAAGTTAGGTTCTGCTTTTTTCAAAACACTCTGTATCGCACACCAATGGTACAATTATTACTCTATCATCAAACGAAGGTGAAGCAATAATGAAGGAAATCTGAGATAAGGTGGTCAGGTCCAGACACGAGGGGTCGATAGTTAAACTTCCCACCAAGAAACCTGGTACCCCCCCCATTCTTTTTATCTGTATCCACTACCGATTAACCTTTACAGCACAACACTCAGAACATCACGTGCAATGTCTATGGTGTATGGATACAATGTAACTGGGAGGGTTACTTTAACACCCAATTATCTAACAAGAAAATTCGAAATAAAAACATTTGTCTGCTGTATATTCTGCGTAACACTTCACACAACATCTCATTACCCAACATTAGCACCTGTTTTAGAAAGAAGAACCTAAGTTATCACGGAGCAAAATTATGGAATAATCTACTAGCAGATGCGAAGTCCAAACCCACTTATTAAAGTTTTAAAAGGAACCCAAGTCGAGTTTTTGGATTCATAATACACACATCCTCGTGAATTGAATTTTGTCCAACCCATCTAAATATACGCTTTTTTTTCATTCTGACTTTTTTTCTGACAATGTATATATTTCAATCTACTTCAATTGCATTAATTTTATTGTTATTATAATGTTTATTTTTAATGTTCATTTTTCTTATGTTGTTTTTTTGTGTTGATTTACTGTGAATGTTCATATAGTCAATTTTGTTATAATGCAATACTGACCCCCCCCCTCTCCCCATGAAAACAAAGGCATAACTGACATTTTTTTTCTTCAAAATTGAGTTATATAGTGTAGGGGACTCAGTACATCATGTTAAACCAATTAGAAGTGTCCCTTTGTTTCATAATCCGCTTGTTAAAAGGACACTGAATAGGGCTTTAAGGCTTTGAACAAAATATATTTTGCTCAATATTTCCAAAACACCAAAATGTCAGTTACGCCCTTTTGTCACAGGGGGCAGTATATGTTTCTTATATAATTTTGAGCTTTGTTTTTATCCGGGCATGAACATGTTGTAAAACAGCCTTTGGCTGAAACATGTTGCCCTTCGAAAATAAAATAAACGAAACGAAACGAAACTTACACGTATCAGCTCTCGCCGTCAGCATGTCCTTTCGTCCATCCCCATTAATATCAACAAAATACACGCGGTGGTACCACCATTTCTCCGTGAGCGCGTCATTAGATGTAAGATCAGTAAATTCCGCAGGACTCGCTGAAAAAACCCCAGAAAACAACATAAACAACGATTAGAATAAAATTAAATCTCAGGTATTGAGGCTTATATTCTGATAACGTCTCTAGTGCGGTGTACAAATACACTGCAAAAACTGGGGTGTTAAATCTAACACCAAGGGTGTTGCACAATATGAATACCGGAAAAGTGTTGATTTTCAACACCCTTGGCCAATGCTCATGGTATTTGAAATAATATGTTTGGTGTTGAAATGACACCCGTGGTGTTAAAATTTTACACCACGTCTGGTATCTATGTTGCGCAACACACTTGGTGTAAAATTTAGCACTCCAGTTTTTGCATTATTAATCGCTGAAGAAATTGTGCTTCAAAACAATCATTAGGTGCTTTATTAAGTAACTGACCGGTTTTACGATACACATTTCCCCCTTGTATTGCAGTGTTAAAATAAACCTACTATTGGCGTTTATTATATAGGTGATTGTGATTCGTGCTTGATAGTCACAGAATATCACTGACATGTGAGTTTTCATGATGTATGACTATTTAACCTCACTAAATTACTCCTTAAATATGAACCTGTGAGAAATGTTAATGTCGGCCTAGAATAATTTGATTGTTGTACACATTCTGTACACATTCTGTACAAACAAACACATATGATACAGGTGACATTCAAACGGTTGACAAATTCCAGTTAACACTTAAGACTTATATCTTTTAATTGTAAATTTTGACAGCATTCTACCGTTGACACTTACTGATCTGTCTTATATACACGGCGCCAATGTAAAGTTTTGGTAATAAGTAAAAAATTAAATTCTTTGCAATAAAGTTTTGTAGATAGATCTATTCTTTGCAATTATAGTCATATTTTTTGAGATATACATGATCTATCAATGCCCTGCAAATGGTTCACTCTGAAAATCTCCCGTTTTTTTTTAGAAATTACTCAAAATGTCAAATGTCGAGGGTAGGTAAGTACATACCGGTAAATGTTCTCCTATAATTTAAACATCATAATTTGTCACTATAAACAATTTTCATTAGGTTTGATGTTGTTTTCTGCATGTCTGGGGTGACAATAGAATACTTTGTGAAAGATTAATGAAAAAATGATCTAATCGACCAAAACTAAATTTGTGCTTTGAACTTATGAAAATGAATTTAACTTCAAGAAGTGATGATCTATCAATGCCCTGAAAATTGTTTACTTTGAAAATCTGCCGTTTCTTGAAAAATTACTCAAAATGTCAGATGTCGAGGGTAGATAAGTACGTACCGTAAGATGTTCTATAATTTAAACATCATAATTTGTCACTATAAACAATTTTCAGTAGGTTTGATGTTGTTTTCTGCATATCTGGGGTGACAATAAAATACTTTGTATAAGATTGATAAGAAAATTGTCTGATCGACCAAAACTATTTTTATGCTTTGAACTTAGTGAAAATGAATTTATAACTTCAGTGATAGAGAACAGGTCATGAGTGATGTGTTAATATTAAAAACTCAACGTGTATCCATTTAGCAGATCTCCCGAAAACAAGGTGCTGATTAGAACCTCTCCTTGTCCCTTATTTGGAACCTTTTAAGGTTTTTCAAAGAAGTAAAAAAGGGTTCTAAATGGTTCTTTAGAACCATTTTTGGTTCTTCAAGGAACCATTTGGGATTCTTTATACATCCTTTGTGGTTCTTGATGGTATAAAGAACCCTATACAAAACTAGTAGGGTTCTTTATACCATCGAGAACCCCTAGGGTTGTAAAAAGAACCCTAAATGGTTCCTTGTAGAACCAAAAATGGTTCTATAGAACCATTTAGAACCCTTTTTTGCTTCTTTGAAAAAACCTAAAAAGGTTCCAAATACGGGACAAGGAGAGGTTCTAATCATCACCTTTTTTCTAAGAGTGTGGGTCTTTTTGACATGTTCGCCCCTAATGGTTTTTGCCTTCCTTACGATTTTATCTTGGCGTCGCCCCTGCAACAATCATGCTATCCATAAGATTTAAAGATCACTGATTAGTTCATCGATTTGAAAAGTGCGCAAAACACCGTGTGTATGGCTCCGTTCAGCAGTTCCATTCCAGTGTCCATGTATTGGTCTGTGAATACAAATCTGCACGTGTGCCGGTACATAAAAAGAACCATAAACCTCTCCACGGATTTTCTTTTTTCTTAATACGCCAGTTTCTTTTACTTTTAATTCACTTTTTAGATTGTTTATTTTATTTCAGCCTACTCTTTTAGTACAATTCATTTCAATCATTTCTAAACAACATAATATATTTGTGTTCAAGCTGTTTAATTCTGGCCAAATTTTCATTGAATTGAATTTTCTGATGTATTCGTATTATCAACAGGTCATATTATTTCTATCATTTTGTTTGATTTCTTATGTATGTTATGTTTCACTTTATATGTGCTTACTTATTATTTTAATATGTATAATTTTATGGACCCCATGGAAGAACAGCACTGTCGTGTTGACAGAGCTGATTATGGGCCATCCATCCGTTTTATATTTATTTTTATGTTTTTATACGGAAATAAATACTATACTATACTATACTATAAAATGGATGCGTTCATAATTTGTAAAGACATTTTCCATAATAATAATGAACACCAATGCCGGCCAAATGACTAAAGACGGACTAACAATTTTGATAACGGCAATATGATATTTCAATTCAAATTTAATGGTCAATTTAATTCCAATAAAATTGAGTGTCTATAGCTCCTACACTATGTCACAGGCTCTCAATTGGTATTTTTCTTCTTAATGCCAGCGTATTAAATATACATTGTACAATTTTAGGAAAACAAAGGAGCTCCACTGCCGTTAATGAAAGCAACAAGAAGTACCAATAACTTACTGGATGTGTCCATAGAGGCATCAATAAGGCCAATGCTACCTTCTTCTTTGTTGGGAACGAGAAAGCCATTCGCAACCCACCAGTAGTCGCCCGTGTTAAAAACATCGTCTGTGAAATAAACCGAAGTAAACTGTCTTTTACTGAATCATGGACTGTTACAGAAAATCGAGGTGTTAAATCTAACACCCATGCTGTTGCTTCATATAGATATGATGTTGACTTTAACACTTTAGTGTTAAAGGTAATTTTCTTTGTGTTTGCAGTAAAACATAAAGGGAAATGCGAGAGTTTACACACGAAGAAAAAAGTTCAACTTTGCACCATTAAAGGTACAGACCAATGTTACACTGGGGCTCCTTTACAGGTGCAACTTTGCACCTATCAGACCATTAAAGTTGCAAAGTTGCACCTTTAAAAGTGCTCCCAGTATAACATTGTTCTGAAAGGTGCTCTCAGTGTGACATTGCTAAAGGTGCAAAGTTGAACCTATTTTTCCTAGTGTATATAGTCTTCTTGTATCTCAGTGCATACTCTGTTTTAAAAAACGAGTGAAATTGTTCACTCTTTTAAGGAGTGAATGTAAAAAAAGCGTGAATTTTGAGTGATTTTCGAGTGAATTTCAAGTGAACTTGAGTGATTTCACTCATTCTGGAGTGAGCTCAGGGATCACCCGGGGATTCCGAGTGATCCCCGAGGTCACTTTCGAAATGAGTGAAAATCACTCAAGTTCACTCTAAAATTACTCTAAATTCACTCTTTTTGACATTCACTCCTTAAAGCCCAAGTTTAGTTTTGAGGATTTTTTTTAATTGAAAGCTTTATGCCCAAAGGTCATATCACATCAATGACAAATTCTGAATGTCTTTCGTGTGTGTTTTTTCAAATTAATTAATGAAAAATCTCGGAGGGGGTGGGGGACCCCCGAGGTTTTTCGGTGTACCCCCGAGATTTTCGACTATATTTTACATTATAGCATCCAAAGGGTTAATAAGGTGTTAAGGTTATCCGAGTTATACCTCATCAAAAAGAGCACAATCTGATCTTTTTTTATTGGTGTGATATGACCTTTGGGCATAAAGCTTTCAAATAAAAAAAAATCCCTAAAACTAAACTTGGGCTTTAAAGAGGGAACATTTTAACTCGTTTTTTTTTAAGAGAGTACATTCCCTCTCACACGACTTCATCCCCTAATCACTGGATCCATGGCAAACCTGCATTTATGTCCACCACCTCCATTCAATGAGTATTCCTATGCTGTCTTCCGGTTATAATCGCCCTGTAACTCATTCGTTATAACAAGCATACATCAAGTACAAAAGGTAAACCATGCTTAACGAGAAAAAAAAAAAGAATTAGCAGTGATATTTAATTCGTGATACTTGTAACTTCCACTGCACAAAAATGTTGTAACCTCAACGGGGAAAAACCTAATTTTGTACAATAAATAAAACACTAACAACACAATTTTTTTTTCAAAATCTACCGAAGACAGCAATACAGCGTGTCCCAAAAAATGTCCCTCTTATAGACTGCTAAATTAAATCCAAAATAAGTATCATTCTACATTTAGTGTTAAGATTTTATTTCCTAATTTTTGTGAAAAATTTCATCGGTCTTGCTTCATCAGTTTTGGATATACGGTCTATTAAGTACCAGTGCTTTTCAGCCCATTCCAAGTTTACATCAATGTGATACATCAATGCATCAACCTGAATGTAAATCAGGTGGAAGGACATGCACAACCTGGACATGGAATGATAAAGCATAAGTGATTAGTTTTCATTTTAAAAAACGAATGAGCAGTCGTTGAGATAATTTAAGTGAAGCATGGAATGAGGTATTGTGTCTGTGATGTGCCGTTCTTTTCATCAAACTTGGAACGGGCTGGAAAGCACGGCTGTTACACAAGAGCCTGTGTATTCAAAAATTCGAAATTTTCACAGGAATTACAAAATTAAGTGGGCTTTCTAAATATATAAACTTAATTGAGTGTAAAACTTGATTTTGGCAATTATTCTGTGGTCTGTGAGAGGGACATTTTTTCTGGGACACGCTGTGTACTAACTATTTTGAAAAAGTTATCTATTGTACAAAATTAGGCTTACCCGGTAAAGGTTACGACATATTTGTGCAGTGGAAGTTACAAGTATCAAGAATTCAATATTACTTCTAATTTTGTTTTTAGGTGTACATGTATTCGTTGGGTTCAGCATGGTTTACCTTTTGTAGCTGATATGACTTTCGTTTAACCCGTTCTCATTTTCTTACCCCTTCTCCTTTATCACCATCATGCCACGCATTTAAAAAGATTTCTTATATATGTATGTATGTATGTATGTATGTATGTATGTATGTATGTATGTATGTATGTATGTATGTATGTATTTCCAATTTAAAAAAAAATACAAACGGCTGAATAGTCCGTATTCAGCGGCAGTGGCGTATCTAGAGGGGGCAGCGGGGCACGTAACCAGGGCGCCACTTTAAAGGGGGAGCCAAAACGCGAGAAAGAGAAAGTCGAGAGAAAGAAGACAAATCATGAGCCTTAAGGATTATGCGCCCCTTCTTGTCCAGTCCTTGAGATAAAATGCATTAAAAAAGTGGTTTCTTAGGGTTAAAATACGAAAATTTTCTAAAGCTCGGTCATTCTGCTCCCTCGCATATTTTTTTACGATTTCGTAATTTCACACTCAATATGTATACAGTTGCAAAATTGTGTTTTAAGAAAATGTTCACAATTTTTACAAAATGGTAATTGTAGTTGCCTTGCTTGATACTATTAGTTTAATCAACCCATTCTTTAATTCTAAAATGTATAGAAAAGAATTTTGAAAACGTTCAAAATTAAATCTTGAATTTTGGTTGCCTTGCTAAATTTTCCGAACATGTTTGAGCCTCATTTGAGGAAGTAGGGAATATCATGTACGTCAATACATTTAGGTGGAGAGGAGCTCGGGGCGCAATTTTATTGTTTGCCCCGGGCGCCATTATTCCTACGCCACTGTTCAGCGGTGCCTCATCGACACCACTGTTCTTCCACGGGGTCTAGATAACATACAGTATAGTTTAAAATACATAATAATATACAAATATAACATAAATAGAAACGTAATAGTACACAACGATCAGAACAGACTATAATTAATATTTACAAGTATATATTTAACTTATAGTGATTGCAATTTCAACAAAAGTATCGAATTTTCTAAGGGCCCTACGTAATACCAACCCCCAAAAGGTACCCTAATTACATATTCTTAGAAAATGATCATATTATCATATTACCATCGTTAATATCACGTAAATACTCCATTAATAACTACCATCGTCACTATCACTAGCATCACATCATTATTATCATTATCATTATCATCATCATCATTATTATTATCGTCATCATCATCATCATCATAATCACCACCATCATTATCACTACTCTACCTCCACCATTGCTACCACTACCACTACCACAACCACAACCACAAGCATCATCATCAATCAACTTACCAAAAAACACCACAACTACCCAACCATTGTCATTATTACAATCATTATAACTCTACCATAAACAACACCACAACCACCACCATCATAATCACCATTACCACGACCACTACCACAACCGCCATAACCATCAGTACAATAACCAGTACTAAGAACACCATTTCTCGGAGCAACAATTTACTTCTTGAAGCCTGAAAATACCTTTGTATTTCTAGATCTTATCAAATATTATTAGCTACCGAGTTACAAAAAACATCAAACACTTATAACCACCCACCACTCATATAAAAATATATTTAATGTTACTACACTGTATTGTAAGAACATGCTGTCCAATTTCTGTAATTGATACGTACTTACGTGGCACCTCCCTCGACTTCATTCGGCCATATCAAGCCACTACAAGAAGCCTCTTTGTTCAGACCACTGGCGCCATTCTTGCGCACTGACGCGCCGACATCCTGACCACGACACGTCATCGCTTTCACTACGGTTAGGGTGAACGTGCTGAATCGTCAAATCCAGCTGGCTTTTATGCGTGGATTCTGCATGACCGCCCGTGAAGCGGCGTAGGAATCGGATTGACCGCCCTTGTTCTTGAAAGTCCAAACCCCGTAGTTGCCGGGAGAATAGTACTAAGCCCCCCGATGGACGTTTATTAGCGGATGAAACATCGTGCTCCCAAAAGCCACACCGACGAGCCGGTAAGAAGAAAACTTGAACTTCAACGTGTAGAATCTAAGAGACGACAGTGGCGGTTGAATATAAAAATCGGTGGGCTATAATGATATTAATGTCGACTGTCGAATGATTTTATGATGTTTACGGTTTGTTATTAATCATCAGCGTCAGTTTGACATCATTACGTGTGCCGTTATCTTCACTATAGGCCTAATTGATATATTTTTCTCACCGCGAATTGAAGGCGTATTAACTTTCTTTTTAAAACTAGGGACGTCAATCGTGAGTATGCGAGAAATAAAATACAACCCATACATTCCCGCCTTGAAAGACCCTACGGGTTTATGGTTTTCTTTCTAAGGGAGAAACGTTACCACCTTCCCCTTGGATATATTTTGATCGTCATGCACGTGTTATCTCGTTAGCTTTTCAACAAATGATGGATCACTGTTTACTTCTTTTGTTTGATATTTTAATAATTGATTAACAATTGTTGTTGTAACGGTTACCGTAATTTTGACCTTTACCACTACATAACAAGTTAACCCTTTTGACTGGGAAAAGGTATTACCAAAGACATAGCTGTATGTTCATTTGAAAATAGCATCAATCATCATCATCACCATGACCATCATCAATCATCATCACGACACCACCACCACCACACCACCATCATCATCATCATCATCATTCATGCAATATCACCACCAACTCACCACCTTATCAATCATAATCATCATCATCATCATCATCATCATCATCATCACCATCTTGTACCGTCCTTAGTGCTGCTTGGCTGCTGTCACCTCATACGACTTCGTCTTGAACCGTTGATCTAACCGCCTCTTCATAACTTAGTCCAGCCCATTTCTGAATATCAATCAGCAATTTAGTTGTTTGCCTGTCTATCACTCTCCCTCCGTTTGCCACCTTTGCATTCCGTCAAAGTAACAATTCTGCAATACCGCCTTCCATCCAATGCCAGAAATAACAAAGCTTTCTCTTTTGCGTCGAGCGTTCATCAGATACACTTATCTTCTTGGTTTGCTCTAATGCCAGGCTTTTTGGTATCTGATTTCATCACCGCACAGCTGATCCTGTGAATCTAAAATTGGATGTTGTTGTTTTATAATGACTAATTGAAATATCAAGATAAGATAGGAATACCATAATTACAAAAGGCAGGACCAGGTCACGTTCTCATACAAACATATGACAGGTCAAAATGAAATAAATGAGAACACTATACATATCAAACAAACGGCTGATTAGTTTTTAACAGGTAAAACTTAGTTGAACTTAGGGCTGCGGCAAATATTTTGAGCGCAATTGGCTACGGAAATTTGATTTTGTAAGTCATGATCCTATTGATTGCCTAAAATGTCTGCATAATACGGCAAAATGTCTTAGGTAATGACTTTTGTGCGTGGCTTTAGTCAGGCGGCGGTTTCTACGGGGGGCGGGCTTTTGGGGGGCTTAAGCCGCCGCCCACCAAAAAAAAAAATGTGCCCAAGCCCCCCCCCGCCAAAAAAAAAAAAAAATTTTCGGGGGGTAACAAATCTGAGCGACCTTTTCGGCGACTGAGTTGATTGGTAAAACAATTTTAGAACCTCGGATTTGAATGGAAAATGTTCGTCTTACCGCCCCAGCCCCCGCTGGCGGCTGGATGACCGAGAAAATTTTGGACATAGAATTTGGATGAAAATTTTTTCTTCCCGTACCCCCGCCCCCCCCCCCCCCCGCGCGTGAGGAGACTTTTCGGCGTCCTGGGGAATGACCGAGAAATTTGGACCGTGGATTTGCCCACGAATGAAGCCCCAGTAGCCCGCCCTAAATTTTTTGGGGTGTAGAACTCGGCCTGGCTTTAAGTGAACAGTTCAATGTAGATTGCGAAATAGTGCCATCCCCCGACTCGTTTTACAACAAAAAGAGGTGGGAACAAAATAATGTTTCTATCAATGTAAACATATTTTATGTTCATGTTTCTATTCAATGTGTAATCAATTTTTCTTTCCATTATCCTCGATTTTTAACACAACGTGCGCTCATCTGTTTGGATGTAATAAACTTTTCAAATCTCTTAGATCAGTTTATAAGTTAGACTGTAAATGGGCCAACAGGGGATTGATTTTTTCCTTAATATGCTTGGTCCGGAAGCATCAAGAAGCAAAGTTTGAATGCACACCAGTACACTAGTCTTCCACTAAGGGTGAGGTATTATAGTAAAAACGCCCCGCACCATTATATCAAGTCTTTTAACACACCACCTGCTATAATTTATGGTGTGAACTTTCATCTGTTACAATAAT
>JZLH01S0404250.1:41950-53759 GCA_001188425.1 Eucidaris tribuloides | reverse complement strand
TGTATAATAAATGTGACATGTGACATGTTCTATGAAATAAACACATTGTTGAACACTTTGTTAGACATCTAAAACACCTGGTAATGTTAGCACGTGTTAACTCTTGCTAGTTTTACAAGTGTTTAGCTAGGAGTGTTTAGTTTTGGTCACGCTATTATGTCCTGCCCATATCCCGCAAATGTTGAACATCTAAACACTTTGTTAGACATCTAAACACTGGTTTTAGTACGTTACAGTGTTTCAGCTAGGAGTGTTTTTATGTTGGTCACGCTGTATGTTTGCTTAGCATACTCACACAAATTAACATCTTAACACTTTGTTAGTCATCTAAACTGGTGTTAGAGCAATGTGAACTCGGATTGCGAGTTCTATTAGTGTTTAGCTAGGAGTGTTTATTTTTTACGCTGTAGGCTATGTCTTGCCCATATCAGCCAATATTGAACACTAAACACTGTTGTTAGCATCTGACACCTGGGTTTGAATACTGTTATAGGCCTAGGCCTAAGTGTTTAGCTTGGGAGTATGTTGGTGTACATGTTCGCTCATATCCGCTCATATCACACAAAGTTTTGAAACATTAAACACTTTTTAGTCACCGTCTAGTCATCTAAACATCTGGTGTTTAGAGCAAGTGTGAACTCGATTGGCGAGTTCTTTAGTGTTAGCTAGGAGTGTTTATTTTTACGTGTAGCTATGTCTTGCCCCCATATCACGGAATGTGAAATCTAACAACACTTTGTTAGACATCTAATACACCTATTACGCAGGCCGACGTTTCCAGATTCAAATTCCAAGGCGCTGAAACGCGCATCAACACGCCAACAGCGTGCGCAGAATGCATGCTGCAACCATATGTCACGGCGCTTTGTACACGCGCACGTTGATGCATCTGAAAGTCACCGACGCCCATAGAGATGGATATTATAACGCTAGAGGGCGGTCACTTAAATCGCTGTGAGCGGCAAGGAGAGGTCGCCGCATTACGTGGTTGGCAACTTTGCTTATTGGTTGCACAGTAACCGATGGAGTCCCGTGAAATTGAATGGAGCAAAAATGCAAAATTTTACGTTGCAACTGGTTGGCTATAGGCCTAACCATTGACTCACGGTACGTTGCACCATATCATAGGTAAGTTCCGCATATTACTTTGAAGTGAATTTAAAGACCATGAAAGTTGTTTTTAGCGCATATTATGAACCGCGCCTCTAAGCGCTAGACCTAGCAGTGGGCGTCTCGATACCTCAGGGCGGCTAGTTAGGCGCTGTACGCCGCTGCGCTCTCGGGTGAAGTCCGTGTTGCTTCGTCAGGCCCAGGTCACTAACCAGTCACTCACGGGAGTGGTACTGTACGATTCCGATCTCATACAAGGCAAAAATTGCATTTTATTAATCAAATATATGATTATTTCAGCTTTAATGAGTAATTCATTTTATTTTTCCAGTTCAGGTGTGAAAGTTGGTAGAAAAGTCAAACAGTCAGTATTCTACGCTCAGTGTATAAGCCCAATTTAGTTTTGGGTTTTTTTGTTTTTATTTGAAAGCTTTATGCGCCAAAGGTTTTATCACACCAATAACCGATTCTGAATTTCTTTCATTTTTTTTTATTAATGAAAATCTTGGGGGATGGTTGGGGGGGGGGGTGGCGGGCATACCCCTGACTGTTTTGTTATAAAAACAACATAGCATCCAAAGGGTAATAAGGTTGATAACCTGACAACCTTAGCACCTTATTACCCTTTGGATGCTAATAATGTAAATATAGTCAAAATTTGAAAATATTTGGCCCCCCCGCCCCCTCCGAGATTTTTCATTAATTAAATTTAAAAAAAGAGAAAAGAAATTCAGAATCTGTTATTGGTGTGAAATGACCTTTGCTCAAATAAAACAAAGAATCCCGCCAAAACTAAACTTAGCTTTAACGTTAGTTTCTTAAAAAAAAGATCTTATAACTGTTAGGTGGCCCGATTTTTGGAACCCTGTCCATGACAGATTATTCATGACGGCATCGGAACAGTTAAGAGAATATTATTTTTCCATGATCATGATACAAGTAATATGTCCAAGTATATGACATTTATATGTCAAATGATGTTCTACATGATTTTACTTAGGAGCTTAATTCTAAATATCCTAACTGCCTAATGTAAGCTAGATCGATTGATGATTCAATGCTTCTTTGTCATGTTTGTGAATCAGATTTTACTGTTTTATGATCTACTTTCTTTTTTCTTTGTGCAGGATCAGGATTCATGATAGATTGATGGAGAATGGACCAAGCCATATTGCAGTTACTGAGAGGGTGGACTCTGTTCGCTGTGGGCATTACGTGATTTCCCAGCAGAGCAGTCATTTGTCATTGCTGATAATATTCGATCTGGCTCATGGACAAAGACATAGTATTCATCTTTTCATACAGAATATATATGTTACAAGTATTCAGCATATGTAGTGAACTAAACAAATTATAATTTATAAAATCTATAGATAATTTGAAAATTTGTATGGCAAATATGTTCAAATGTATTCTACCAATAGTGGAATAAAGAGACATAAGTGCAGAGAGAAAAATCTTGCTGTTGGGCTTTCATTGGTATGTTGTTTGTTTAAAGCATGGCATGATGTAAAATAGTATGAATCAATTGGACGCCTTAGAAGTATAACTAGAAGGGCCAATCAAAATTGAATGATTTGAGCAATATCTGCCTTTTTACTTCTCTAAAAAACACAGTTTAATATTTCAAGGTTATAATTCAGTTAATTTTCAATCCACAATTGGAACAATGATCAGGAAGTTTAGCCGCAGTTCAATTTGGTCAATCAACTACTGAATTTTCTTTTATTTAAAGGGATTAGGTAGATATGATTGTTTTGGGCGCTCAAAAGTTAAATTACCTTCTGCTAAATTTCTTGTCTAAATGTGTTATTTTGGAAAACATAATTGCATCGCTCATGTGCAGGGGCGTGTCAGCGGTAAAATCCTAGGGGAGGCGATAAATCAGTTTTGGAAATTTTCTTGTGGCCAAAAATTGCAGCCAAATAATCAGCCGAAAGGCCCTTAGTGAAAATTTTGAGAAGCACCACAATCCCCATATTTTAATTCTACTTTTAAAAAAGTAGGGAGACGACCCCCCCCCCCCCCAGGTCCCACCCTGCCTCATTTGTCGATATCTAGAAACTTCAAAAGCTAACGCCACTAGCAGTGAATTCAAGACAGTGATAGTATTTTGATTGCTACCATACTGTACTAAAATTTGAATACAAAAGATGTCAAACTTGAGAACATCCAAGATGAGACTGTTCATTGAATATCATACATTTACTAGGACACATTTTTCATTATTTTAGGCACTTTGCCACGCAGAATTATGCTCAATCCAAAGGGTAAAACTTGGTCATCAAACAAATAAGCGTTCTGCATTTGATCAAAACCATTAAGACAGAAGCAAGTCATCGATTGAGATCTCTTCTTGTTAAAATCAGTTCCCTTGTACACGTATACATATCGTACTGGAGTTTTGAAAAAAGCGTGTTTGTAGTGATTGTATCACATTAATAACTTCATGAATCTAATTCTGTGTCAACCAGCTGTGTAGACATAATAGAATTAAAATGTCATGAGATTAATACAAGATTTTTTATATCAAATTCATTATCAGACTTTATGTGTGTGTGTGTGTGTGTGTGTGTTATTTGTGTGTGTGTGTATTTATGTGTGTGTGTGTGGTGTGTATTTGTATGTGGGTGTTGTATGTGTATTTGTGTGTGTGTGTTTTTGTGTGTAATGTGTGTGTAATGTGTGTGTGTGTATTTGTATGTGTATTTGTGTGTGTGTATGTATGTGTAATGTTGTTTTTTTGTGTGTATTGTGTATTTGTGTGTGCTCATGTGTGTGGTGTGTTGTTGTGTGGTGTGTGTGTGTGTGGTGTTGTGTGTGTGTGTGTGTGTGTGTGTGTGTGTGTGTGCAGGATGTAACAAATGTAGAAATGAACTTTAGAAAATTGTTGCCGTCCATCAAAATAGTCTATTCTTAATAAGTTGTGTGTCTATATAGCAATGAGGTATGGGCCCATGCCGTGTGTGTGTGTATGGCGATGCGTGCAATGTGACTGTGTGTGTGTGTGTGTGCGTGTGTATATGTGTGTCGGTGTATATGTGTGCGGGTATGGTGTGAATCAGGTGTATGGTTTGTGATCTAATTGTATTATTACTGTATCAACCATATATAGTTCTGTTTAGGAGGTTAGTACATGTACTCCCACCGAACCCACAGTACAATGCATTGGCAACTTAAGATTCATTTAGTATTTTTAGAATTTTTATCATGAATTTCTCTTCGCATCTTTCATTACAAAAACAAAAAAACAACAAAAAATCAAACAAAAAAAATACATATACAATCCGCATGTTTTTACAGTGTAGCATGGAAACCTGCTGTGTGGCTCTCTATGGGGCTTATTTTTTATCCTACCCGGCAAAGAATAAGATACTCCTATGTTTATGCTTGATTCTCCTTAAGTAAACAAATTACAGACAAATCCTCCCAGGTAGGAGATCCACATCTGCTAGTGAACAGCTGGTATATATTTCAACTCATTTGGTTCTTGAGGCATTTTCAAGTGTTCCCAATGATGTCACTAACCTTTAAGTCCCAGTTCCACAGTATAAGGACTTACACTTTCAAAATTATGCCAAAAACTCAAAAACGTAACCATGGTGAAGTTATTATTGACGATGCCACCGCCGCCGTCGGAAACGTGGCACCTATATCTCACTTCTGCTATGCATAACAGGCGAGACAATAAAACAGGTACTTAAGAAAAAAAATACAAAATTGATTTTTCAAAATTTAACATACAATTTAATCCAACACATCATAAACATTTTTTTCTTAGGTCAAAAGTCTTTGGAAGGGACGAGAATATAATAGTGATAAACATGCACAAAAACCATGGTAATTGGTGATCCGCAACGTGTAACCGTTGCGGATCACCATTTATTTCATCACAGTCTTCATCTTCGTCTCCCTTTTCTCTCTTTCTGACCACATTTTGAGTCCCAAATATCTCAAGAATGACATGTCCTTTCATGTTGCAACTTTACATGATCATGTATGACAAGATCTCAACAATGACATGTCATTAATGTGACCAGTCATCTATGACGTCATTTGTCAAAATCTGTTTATGTCAATATCTCATGACTTTTAAGTCGAACCACGTAACCAAATTTGGCACATGTCAAGGTCGGGACAAGGTCAACCTCTAGACAAAGCCATGTGCGCGCGCGTCACGACGGTCTCGTACGGGCGCGTCAAAACTTAAATATGCTCCAATCGACCTAGGATTTTGTCTGCATACGTTTCAGGACATTTTGAGCATTTTTGGAGCGCGCGCGTACGCGCGCTTTTTTCGCGCGCACCCCTTAAATGATCGAATTTCGTCGTTTTTTCGATGGTTTTGAATACTTGACTGAATTCTACATCATTTCGAATCTTTTCCAAACCAAGTGGACCTGTAATAAGGCGTACGCGCCCGAAAACGTTAAAACGCGCGCGCGCACATAGACTTAACGCGCATTTTAAAATCAGTCATAAATCTCTAGAATAACCCATGACTTTCATGTTTTTGTTCGCTGTTCTGATAGGCTATGATGTCTAGATATGATTTCATGTGTCATTTTGTTATTTTAATCTCGATGACGTCATCTATGACGTCATTAATGAAAATCAAATGTAGTCCATATGTCCTGACTGGCATGTCCTGTGATGTTGCATATTTCCATGATGATGTTTCGTGATAAGTTCTCAAAAATGACATCTTGTTAATGTGATCAGTCATCCGTGACGTCATCTATGACGTCATTGTTAAAAAACGGATTTTGTGTATATCTCATGACTGAAGCCAAAATACATGACCAAATTTGACACATGTCACGATCAGGTCATAGTCAACGTCTGGACATATCCATCTGTGCGCACGCGAGTAATGAAGGACGCGTACGCGCGTGTCAAATTAAAAAAAAATCCCATATTCCTCAAATTGCAGTTGGCGTACATTGCATCATTTTGCTACCTTTATTATCATACCGTCGATCGTCTAAGGCGTCATTAATGAAAATCGAATTTAATCCATATCTCGTGACTGAAGTTACATGTAACTAAGGTGACGCGGGGATCACCTAGTTCGTCTCAGTGACGAATTCAAATCTAGTTTTCTTTTCTATTTCAAATTTCACAGAACAGTAGGAGTGGGGGGAGCGGGGTGGGTATGTTGCGGTAAATTGAATTATGACAATACTGATGAACATTGCTGTGCCTTTCAATGCCTAAATGTACAATTTTACCACAATTTTTATTTGAAACTCACCTTTAAAGCATAATCATTTTTTTTATACACAAGTCTATGGGAGTGATTTAAATCAGTGATTTAAAAAAATCGGGGTGATTTAAGTCGTGATTTAAATCGCGATTTAAATCAAAGCGATTTAAATCGTGCCAACCCTGTTCGGAATGTCCGTGCATACTTATATTTACACAAAAAAGTTCCCGTATACACACGTAATCAGAAAAGAACCGATTTTAACAACAGACACTTACATGGATTATTGATTTAAGCCAATATAGTTATACAATTCATCAATAAATCAAAGAAGCGAGCAAAAGCTCGTACCAATCAAAGGTGTTTTCAATAAGGTCTAAGCACTGGAAAAAAATCGTACTTCAAAGCAACCACTGAGTGCTTTGGAAAAGTGAAAATCTATTTCTATAAGTAACCGATTTGCCCGGTTCCCAAGTAAACTGCTGCGTTATATTACGTGATGGTCCTGATGTTCATTTGACGAGTGATGTTTATTCACACATATCTTACACGTGGCAGCATCATGTTGTATTTTAGGGCGTTTATTTGTTCGTTCAAGCACTATCATGTAACTCATTTCAATATTTTTTATTATATAATTTTGGTTGTTTTCATTCAACCTCCACAATGTTAAACGATATGTTTTAATTACCCTTGTCCCTGCTCAGTGCAGGCTAGATTTTGTGTGAGGAACTAATTTCACTACATGGCCCTGGGAAGCGGGGGTGCTGGGGGTGCTGAAGCACCCCCAGAAATTTTTCAGGGGGTGCGCAGCACCCCCTGCAAAAAGATGTGTACGTCTATTTTTCTTCAAATTTGGCCGCAGAGCGACTTTTCAGCTGTTGATTTGGCCGCGAATTTGGCCGTGAAAAATGTTTTTGGCTGCGAAAAATTTTCCACCGAACCCCCACCCACTGAGCGACTTTTCAGCTGTTGATTTGGCCACGAATTTGGCCGTGAAAATTTTTTTTGGAGGCGACAAACTTTTGTTGGCCGCGAAAATTTTCCGCCGACAACCCCACTGAGCGACTTTTCAGCTGTTGATTTGGCCGTGAAAAAACTTTTGGCCGCGAAAATATATATCTCTACACCGCCGTTGAAAAAAAATCGTTCCCAGGGTCCTGTTTCACTACAATCATTTACTTGTTTCGGGAATTTAACAAAAATAAACACGAAGTTTATGATAAGTGTTAAGTAAGAAGGTGTACATACCTTGGTTACAAGAGATGAATCCATTTAAGTGTTTTGGACCTGTTCCAGGACCGAATTTATTGCTGATGCTGAAAGTCAGTGCAACTCCTGGGTATCCGAGCTGGCGACAGATGACTATTCCTTTGTATTTGACGATTATACCATCTCCGCATATCGCTCCCCATGTTCCATTCAGGAGTACCTCAACTCTTCCTTCATTTGGTCTGTCTCCGTCTACAAGTCGGATATCCGTGGCTATAATACAACGGAACGTGAATTATTGCATACATCGATGGTCGTCCAACCTATATCATAGTAATAACTGTGGCATCATATTATCATTACATGTAGGGGTAGCGCAAAGGGGGGGGGGGGCAGAGGGAGTGGTCGTCCCTTATTGTTTCCAAAGTTACGAAAATAGAGGGGATTTACAGTTTTTCGAAAATGTCCCTCCCCCTATTGTTATTGATTTGGCTTGGTGGAAGCTGTTGGGTTAGTAAAAAATTGTTTTAGCAGACAAAAATGCTTTTCGATTCCGTCGGCCTAGCCCCCTGCTTGTCCGAAGCCCTTTTGTTTGGCTTTTAAAAAAACTGGCAGGCAAACTTGCTTTTCGACGTCGTCGGCCACCCGCCCCTGCTTGTAGGAGGCTGTTTGGCTAGTTAAAAAAATGGCAGGCAAAAATTCCCCATGGATATCTCCCCTCCTAAGATATCATCCCCCCGGGCGCCACCCCTGATTACCAGGCACCTGGTAATCAGATTAGTGATAGTCATGAAGAGTATACATGTTGCATCGTTAAAATAACACACTTGGGTCATGACATTTTAAATCCACATGTACAACATATTATGGTTGTTGAAGTTTTGCTGTGAAGTGGTCTATAATTTTTACGTACTGCCAAAAATACCGTTCTTCCAGTAAAATCAAATGTCTCGTGTTTCTCCTCAAAGCTGTGTACGATACAGCGCAACATTAACGTAGCCAAAGTGGGGGGGGGGGGGCGAGGGGGCAGTTGCCCCCCCCCATAATGCTTCTTCGGAATTTTGTCGGTACACGAAGAACTTCGTCGGTTCATGAAGACCGACAAAAAATAATTTTGTACCGACGAAATATCTCATAATCGAACAAAAATACTGAAAGAAATTGCATTTTTTAAATGTAAAAATCATGTATTTCAGGCTAGCTTGCTCCGCTTGCTCGCATACATCATGTAAGTGATTTTCACCTTGTCTCGTGTTTTCCGGTAATCCGGCAACCGCCTTGTCAGGAGTAACTATGATTGATGACATTTGGAACGTTGTCGGTACAGTACAGTCAACTTGAGTCAAGTGTACTCCATCGACAACGTTCCAAATTAATCGACCCGACCATCACGTTGTACCGAAAAAAATGTTTTCAGGCCTATACCATTAAAGATTGTGTCAGAGATTTGCAAGTCCATTACTTCCCTTCATGATCAATACCAAACGGTAGTTTAGTACTTACAAATGGTGTGTTGAAAGTTTGAGATCCATATGTCATGAATTTGTTGTTTTATGAGAAAAACTAATAACGACATGTTACCAGAATGTTGTTCTTTCCGTGAGTTTAAATTTTGCTCAAATTGCGAATCGCGGTTATTTGTACCGTCGCAAGACCAGCGGAGCACACTGATTGGTTAAACGGCTAAACTCCGCGCGACTTTTGGCTAACGGCTGATCGGACAATTTTGGAAAGGCCCGTGCAGGTCGACGTCACTGTAAATCTTGAAGTTTAAACGTCCAAATTTTCACCAAAACTACGTATTCTACCCAAAAGGTTCTATGACAGGTGTTTATTTATACTAATCTTCACATTTTGAACGATTTGAGCTGATTTCATTCATTTTACCGTTTTCTGACGTGCAAATCCCTTACTCTGTCTTTAAACTGTTGAAAGATTCAAATTTTCAGCAACATGTAAGTTTAGGAAAGACATCTTGGAGGAAAAAGAACAGAACTCTTTGTTTATCTGTCGAACTTCCAAGTTTGCAACTGATGCACAACCGTGGCCAGATGGGGGGGGTGGGGGGCAGGGGGCAATTGCACCCCAGGCCTAATGCATTTTCCGAGTTTTATCTGGACATTTGGGATTTTGTCGGCACATGCAGACCGTCACCCATGACATCTCGTACCGACGAAATGTCTCGAGCACCGACGAAAACAAGCCAAGAAATGGCACTTTTTCAAGTGTAAAACCGTAAAATTTCCCAAACTCGCTCGCTCTGCTCGCTCGCATAACAACCAAGATTTTTTTTTTTGACGGTGCTTTGCCGGTAATTTGTCAATCATATCATCATAACCTCATGTCGTCAGTTATAGAAAAGAGAACCACATCATCTTGTACCCCAAAAATAATGCAAAACTTGAAAAATTTTTGATGTAAAAATGCACAAATTTTCAAACTCGCTCATATCTATGAGATAATAAGGTGTATACACTGATAGACGAGCGTTCCTGGCACATGAAAACTACATACATGAAAAATCCACTTTCCCAGGTAGTCCATAATGTTTTCGTAACATCTCCAAAAAGTCTCAGAAATGTTTTCCAAATAACGTTTTTTAATAACATTTTAAAACATTGATACAATCCTCATGTTTAACATTTTCAAAATGTTTACTGCCAAATATATTTTTAATGGTCGGTTTTAAAAACATTTTAATACATCGTAGTAACATTTTAATAACAGTTGTAGAATATTTTGTTAAATGTTACATACGAATGTTATCTTAAAGGGAGAAGGCGCCAGCAACTAACAGGCATAAGTTAAGAACATATTTGCGTTCTTGCCAAACAATCAGATTGCACGTGCACAGCAGGGAGCTGACCATGCGTGACCAATGCATGCCACGCGACGTGTGTTAGCCGCACCGTGGTACTGTATGCACTGTTTGAATTGATAAGCTCCTCCCCCTATAGCTGTTTCTGCAAGTTTTGTCTTAGGGTAAAACTTACAAAGACGTAAAATAAACACAAATTTACTAATTTATAGAGCCTTGATGAGGGTGAGTATCACACAGTACCCCTTATTTAGGCTGTTTTTGTCACCATGTACCATAATTCTCACAATACTCACAATGTCATTTTTAGTCTTAACTTATGCCTGTTAGTTGCTGGCGCCTTCTCCCTTTAATCATCACAAGACATACATTTCAATATTTAAAAAAATCTTCTCATAACTTTAACTATCATTATTATGACATTTTTTGACGTTTTTGTGCTAGTGGGGTTCATGTTATTGCCATTCCAATCATAGTGTCAGTAATGACAGAATTTACTGTTTCATGCAACAGAAGAATGGAGAGCTTCGCAGGTTAAGCTACATAAATGAGTAAAACGCTCGCTCGCATTATTGTTTACAGATATATATCTTTAAATGAATAAATGAATGAATAAATAAATAAATAAATAAATAAATAAATATACATCAATGAATGAATGAATGAATGAATAAATAAATAAATAAATAAATAAATAAATAAATAAATAAATAAACAAATACATAATTAAATAAATAAAATAATCAAATAAAATCAGTCAATCAATACTACAAATACACAATTCACCTGTATGCAATTTCATACCTTTTCTCTTGAGTTAATAATATTATTCGTCTATTACTTTTGTTTTCATTCGGTCGAACGGGATTCAAGTGAAATAATAAGATTTCAGAAACGATCAATCAAACAACGGAATAATGCTACCCCGATAGCGATTTTTTTTCCCGATACCCTTGTTAGTACCGTGAATTATGTGATATATGCTGACAATCACACTTACCAGTCGCAGCAGATTGTATGGCCACTATAGTCACAGAGAGAATATATAGCTGAATCAATAGACATTGGAAAGCATTTTCAGCCATAGACTTGTATCTGAAAGAGTCCATCGTCTGCAAGTATACCAAGAGGTGATTAGACAAACCATAATATCACCAAATAAAATGTTTACATAGTTGTTCATTTTCTCCGATTAAATGATATGTTGTACAGTATATAGCATTATTTTGATTTAAATCCTACCCACACGATTGTTCACTGTTGGAATCGAGTCCACAAGTTATACGAGTCCGAGGCCGCAGTTAAATAAACCCTGCCATTTATTTGACATGCGGACTTGGCGTTTAGTCCAGGATATTGAACTTGAGTCCAGACTATACAACACTGCGAGTGTGTATATTATTTTACTCGTGAGGGACAGATTGTGAAAGTTTGGCGAAAATCCGCCAAAGAATAACAGAGTT
>JZLH01S0404250.1:16059-34607 GCA_001188425.1 Eucidaris tribuloides | reverse complement strand
TCACTTGTGAACGCAGGTGAACGTACGATCGAAAATAGGTTTTCAACCGGTTAAAAAATCTGGCTGCGATCAAAGTGATCGCAAAGAGGTGGTAAGTAATCGCCAGTGATCGTGCGTGCATCGTGCAATCACCGTACGATAATCGTGCCACTAATCTCAGCTCCAGGAGGGAATTTACATAGATACGAGTAGTGAGAAAGTGATCGCGGGTAAACGTACGTCAAATGGCAGCTCATCGTACGATACATGAACGTGACTTGCGAATACCTGGAGTGTGGCGAACACATTTTTTTTTATAGTATTGATAACTGTTGCTGCTGTATTATGTATTGTGATATATTATGGAACATTTGTGGCACCACAAATATAAATTCCTTATTATTGCTACAAAATCGTGCGATTCGTACTGTCACTCATTCTCATTATTTATCTCACGCTCAACCATCATTTAAATACTCTGAAAATACAACATATACACACCTTTACAAACAAGCATATTCATGTATACATACACTTTCAATCATCTCCCATCACTAGTCAAAACAGGATTACTTTGAATTCAACCATACATTCATTCAATTAGAAAAACCCACAATAATCTTAGCTCAAAAATCTATTCGGCATCATGGACCAGATATCTGGAACGCCTTACAGCGTTACTTAAAACAATGTCTCTCTCTCTCTTGACTCATTCAACACGTCTTTCACAAAACATATGCACGCTTTATTAATCTATAGATCTATAGGCCTACTGCAAATATGAGGCCGCGGCCCTGGTGAACCTATGTTTAAAGTTTGTCGGTTTCCTGCATACTTTTCGTTTATCTTATAAACTACAAGTGCATAATTACTATTTGTATTAATTTTGTTATTGTATAATTTAATTGTTAATCATATTGTAAAATTAAGAATTATATTGCCTTGGCTTTGATATTACGGTATAGTGTAATATGAATCGTAATGCTATGTTTTGGTTTGTCATGTTGTTTTGTTTGTTGTGATTGCATTGGAAAAAAATTACAGAAATAAACAAATCTAAATTCTAAAATCAAATAAATCGAATACCACAGGTGGACGCCTTTATTGGGGGTAGGTGTACATGTATTTATCATACCATTCTGACTTTTCTTCACAAACGCATAATTTTGCATATCTAAATGCCAATCGTGATTTCATTTGAAAGAAGTGAACCCACGACGTTCGTGCGATGGGCACTAGTTATCGTACGATTAACTACCATTTATCGTAAGTAATCGCACGAATACCTGCACATAGTCGCAGCTATTCACACCTTTTGTGTGCCACTAGCCGTAGGTAATCGCACATTTGCCCACCACTTGCCGCAGGTGAGCGCACGACTGGCTGCGACTTGTCTCAGGTGAACGGGCCACTAGTGGTGCGATTAGTGGCAGGTAGTCGTGCGATTACCTACGACGAGTGGCAAACAGGTCGCACATGTGTGATCACACAGCACAAATCGTGCGAATTACTCGCGATCTGGCTGCGGAGGCCCCTGTCGTGTGATTCATTCGATCGCAGGTAGTCGCAACTGCTAGTGTGACCAGGGCCTAAGATGTCTTCTTACGATCTCTGTACGATATCGAACGATCTGTGACTGTGTGAAGAGGCCGCGGCGAGGGGCGTCACGTAGGAGGGGGTGTGTCGGCGGGGGGGGAGGGGGTGTGACACCCCCCCATTCATGGTCGCAGTCGGCAAATTCTTGCGCACAGTCGGCAAAATAAAGAAAGGGGGAGAGGGAAAAGGGGAAAATGAAAGAAGAAAAGAAGGAAGGAAGGAAGAAAGAAGAAAGAGGGAGAGAGAAAGAAAAAGAAGGAAAGAAAGAAAGAAAAAGAAAGGAAAAAAGGAGGAGAGAAAGAAAGAAAAGGAAGGCAAGAAGCGAGGGAGGAGTAAAACAGTTGACCAGCCACCCCGTGTCAACACTCTGAGTGCATGTCATTAGTATCAAAAAATGTTCACGAGTTGGCAAATTTTTGAGCAGAGGCAGTAGGCAATATCAGTTAAACAGTTGGATGATTAACATATGAAAGTCATTTTGTATTGATAAGTCAGCAAAACTCAGACTGGACAACGCCGCTTGGCAAAACACATAATTTAGTTGGCAAAGTGTGCACTGTAAACGTTATCAGCCTAATCCATTGGTCATTTCCGAGTGGCAAAATAAGTTTTATATAAAGCAGTTAGTGAACATTTTTAACCAATGAGTGTGCGTATGTAGGTTTGTCTAAAAAGAGACTAAAACACGTGTTTTTAATGTGATATGTGAACATTTTCTCACCCCTCCGAGAGACTTCCCGTTTCTTAAGACAGAGAACTTTGCTAATATTATGCATTCTGTGGTCTTAAATGATGCTAAAAATGCACAGACCCTGCCCAACTTATCACTAATCAACAATTGCCACACCTTTTGCACAACAAAAAAAAATGTCAATTGTGCGTTCCTTCATCCACAATGGGGCAAAAACACACATTTTGAAGGGGGGAATGTCACATTTTTTCACCCTGGGAGGGGACCCTTCCCAATTCATCATCAATCAACAATCTTTAACTTTTTCACAACAACAAATGCTAATCATGCATTCCTTCATCAAAAATGGGCATTGGAAACACACATTCTCAAGGCAAAAATGTTAAATTTTCTCAGCCTGAAACCCTCCCCAATTTATCACCAATCAACAGTTTTCACACCTTGGGGGTAACAACAGAGTGATGTCAATAATGCATTCCTTCATCCAAAATGGGCGCTAAAAACACACATTTTCAAGGCTTAAATGTCAAATTTTCTCACCCAGGGAGGGGAAACCCCTTGCGGACCCTCCCCAACTTATCACCATTCAACAATTGCCACACCTTTTGCACAACAAACATAGTGTCAATTGCGCGTTCCTTCAGTCAAAATGAGGCAAAAAAACATACATTTGAAGGGGGGAATGTCAAATTTTGCCACGCTGGGAGGGGGCCCCCTTTCAGATCATTCCCAATTCATCATCAATCAACAATCACCACAACTTTTTTACAACAACACATGCCAATCATGCATTCCTTCATCAAAAATGGGCACTGAAAACACACATTTTAAAGGCAAAAATGTCAAATTTTTTTCACCATGGGAGGGGAGCCCCTCCCAGACCCTCCCCAATTTATCACCAATCAACAGTTTCCACACCTTTGGGGGAACAAAAAAGTGATGTCAATAATGCATTCCTTCATCAAAAATGATCACTAAAAACACACATTTTCAAGGCGGAAATGTCAAATTTTCTCATCCTGGGAGGGGAGCCCCTCCCAGACTCTCCCAAATCAAACAATCGCCACACCTTTTTTCACACTAGACAAAAAAAAAAAAAAGAATGTATGTGTTATTTCAACAAGAGATCAAAATAATTTGTTTTTAACGTAAGCAGTAAAGCGGTGGGTACTTAGATTTATAAAGGTAGAGGACGATCGAAAACACTCAGTAGGGTGGTATCACTCCAACCCCCACCCCCCATTCTGAAAACAAATGGATGCCTCCGTTTACGCCCTTTGAACAACCGTTACAGTCGGCATTTTCATTTTTGTCAGTCGGTAAATTGACCATGTACAACCCCCACCCCCATTCAAAATGGTCTAGTGACGCCCCTGGGCCGAGGAGACTACAGGGCTATCGCGCGATCTCTTTACGATAGCTGTACGTTGACGGTACAACCTCTGCACCTGCCCGAACGGAATAGCATGAAATAATCTTAATCAGCAAAAGTGAAAAAAAATCATACATTTATAAATTTTCGCAAAATACTTTTTTGCATTGAAATAACAAATGATATCACGTTTTGGGGCTATTTTTGGTGTGACACGCATGCACGAAATGTTGCATTACTTTGAAACCGCGTGCCCAAACGTCGCAAATTTGTTCTCAAAAGATGCGCGAGATTTGAAAGCAAAAGTCACGAAAAACCATGGTGACTGCGTTGCGGACATAAAGCAAGAAAAGTCTAAGGAGTCCTTTTAGGGTTAAAGACATCGGTTCCTCCGTATACAGTGTGTCTCAAAAAAAATGTGCAAGTGAAAACTGCCCTCTTTGGCAATTAGAAAATACCCTTGTGACATGATGCTTACGTCAACGTGAAGCGCATAGTCTTAGCTTTCAAATACCGTTAGTTTTGTTTAATTTGCTTGTTTTAATCTTGAGATATGTTAATTTGAATAAGAAAGGGTAAAATCGCGATTGTGCCACTTTTACTACAGTCCCGAGTAAAAGTGACAAAATTGTGATCGTTGACAACATATCTCGAGATTAAAACAAGCGAATTGAACAAACAAAATTGCATTTGAAAGCTAAGACTTTGCCCTTGAAGGTGATGTAAACATAATGTCATTAGAGTATTTTCTAATTGCCGAAGAGGGCGCTTTTTATTTGCAGAATTTTTTGAGACATGCTGCAGCACGTCTCAAAAAATGTTCAAGTAGAAAAGCGCCCTCTTCGACAGTTAGAAAATATTGTTGTGACACATGTTTACGTCAACATCAAGGGCAAAGTCTTAGCTTTCAAATGCTGTTTTTTCTGTTCAATTTGCTTGTTTTGATCTCGAGATATCTTGTAAACAACAAAACGGTGGAATCACAACTGTGTCACTGTTAGAGGAAGAGGGCCAGATGCTATATTGACTGTAGTAAAAGTGGCACATTTGTAATTTTACCTTTTCGTTCTTAAGTGAACATATCTCAGGATTAAAACAAGCACACTGAACAGAACAAGCTGCAGTTGAAAGCTAAGACTATGCCCTTGATGGTGATGTAAGCATGACAAAAATGTTTTTCTCATTACCTAAGAGGGTGCTTTTGACTTGCACAATTATTTTTGAGACACATTGTAGGTAATTAATCTCATAAGCTAGACATCAAATCACCTTGTTTGGCTATGGCAAGCTTCAATGTTGCGGCAACCATCAACTTAAAACAAAGTGGTGAATTCCGTCAGTAATGTAAATGTTCAAAATGAAATACTATTTACTATCTCAGACGCCAATGTCAAGAGTAGTTTTCCGTATTTCTTTACCGTATAGTCAGTTGGTCTACAAGGAAGTAATGTGAGCCAGCATATATCAAATCTGTGACGTTTTGTATTCGTTCTTTATCAAATTGTTTTTTAGTTCCTTGAGTGTGTTTCATTCATGCTGGTTTTTTTCCACAGTTAAAGCCACAGGTTAACAATGGCCACAGTGTAAAAAATGTGAGCTACATAATCCTCCATGCTTGGAGTGTGTTTGCTATATGGTCTAAAAAATGAAGCCCTGAAAAAAAATGTATTTCATAATGATTATTTAGTGCTACCAAAATTTCATTTGCACGCGCGTATTCCATCTTTGAGTCCATTTTCATGGTAGTAAATGTAATTAGTTTTAAAAAACAAAAGCATGACATAAAAATTCATAATTTCCTCTTTTATCTGACACCTCATGCGTAAAAAAAAGATAATGTATGCCGGAGAACAAGCAAAATTAAAACATGCCTGTTTTAGCGTGATTTTTAAAATGAATAGATTTTGAGCAATTGGAAGCAAGCTGAACAAAAAGGCTCACGCACGGCCGACTTCACACAATATCTTGCTCGGGGCACAACAATAGGCTCCGAAATATGTTCGCAAGGTAATTTCCTGGTTGCTGGCTGCCAAATCCAGAAAACAGGGTTAATGAATGCATTTTAGAACATTTCTGAAAACAAGCATAATTTCAAATTGTCTTCTCTCACTAATGCAACGCTTATTTTTCACAAATATGGTATCATATGAAAGAAGATTAAAATCGGATTTTCAATGATGTCCTTCAATGTCGAAGATATTCTGAATACATTCAAGCATGACAGTTTGAATTTCAAATTTGCTCGAGCAAATGATTTTATGACTGTGTCCGTTCTTATTGTCTTTGTTCAGCCATGCGTGAATGGGAATCTCTGTGACCGGTATCAAATTAAAGAAGAGAAAATGTGATTTCCAACCATGAACGATTTTCTTTTCATATTTGTTATTAAAATACAAAAATATTTTCATCAATCTCGGTTTCCTTTTTTCTGGGACGCACTGTATAGTGCATACATCTCTATGCGCTTTATAAAATATAACAAAAATTAAACTACGCTTAATTTACAAATATAACAAAAATAAAATAAACTACAATACAAAGTTACGATACATATTACATCTAAAAAATATTAAATACTGAGCAATGCTATGTAGCTCAGGTATCACAATTTACCACCTTTTTTAAAAAAAAATTGAAGTTCCACAATGTTAGCCTATTAACTGTGTTTGAAATTACAAATTTAAAACGTAACAGTAAATCTGCAAATTCTCATCTGCATGACCCCATATGATGTAAAAAAAACCCTCTAAATAAATGTGGATTATAAAGTAAAGCCTTGACTAACAATCTTTTAATGACCTTAGAATTTCAGTTATAATACAAAAAGAAAAAAAATGCACATCCCTCTTCACATGCTAAACTGTTGCTGCTCCATATTTTATCAGCGCTCTCAAGTATGGTGTTGTGTCACACCTTGATGATTTAGCCAGCGTATGCCGATGTATGGAAAATTTGGCGAATACGTTGTCATACGTTGAATAAGTTATGGGTAAGTTCTGTATAAGTTATGTGCACGCTGAAGTACGCTGGTATACGTCGTAGTATGGCGAGGTCGTCGGAAAATTGTGTGTTTGCACAAAATGTTTTGACCTATGCCAGCGTATGATTATACGTCCCGCATACGCGGTCATAAGTTGTAAGTAAGTTATGCAATCGTTGACACACGTCCACATACGTTATTTGTAAGTTGCTCATATATAAGTCGAAATACGTAAAGAGAATGTCTAGCGTACCCAAAACTTATTTTTAACTTATGCATAACGTGCTTCTAACATATTTCTAACTTATGTCCAACGGATATCGACGTATGCAGACGTATTTGCCGTGTTGCAGACGACCGCAGAACTTACTGAACGTGTTTCTAACCTACAGCTACCGTATAATGGCGTATTGGCGGCGTTTAGGCGAATTGGCATAGAAAAAAAAATAGTTCAATCCATCATTAGGCCCAATTGTCAAGATTTCATGGTGAGCAGATGTCCATGCCATCCGAGAGATGGTGGGTCCAGCAAGGCTAAGACGAGAATATATACTGCAGCTGACTTTTTGACTACGACACGTGATCATCGGTGATACGTTGCCGCGCGCTACGCATAAGTTAGACTGTCGTGCTGCCCAAGTTATGAACGCCGGCAACACGTCAGACATTCGTAGGTATAAGTTAACTAAACGTCATCAAAACGTTCTTTATAAGCTACTTATACGTTATCTACACGCCCAACTCGTCATGAATACGCTTTGCATACGCCCATAATTGAAAAATAGCACCCAAAGTTCGGTGTATACCAGCGTTTTACAAAAAAAATTGATACGTCGGCATACGCTGGCTAAATCGTCAATGTCAAGGGCCTTTAATCTTTTATATCTTGAATGAAGCACGTTCAGTCTGTATGGCCTATACACAAATGTGGGACAAATATGAGTTTGCCTGACTGCACAAAAATTTTCCATAACTTTTGACCTATAAAAGTAAATCAGATGGGATTAAGTTTATCAGACATAAAATTTATTCTGCTTTAATATAATACCAAATATACATACCTTTTGAGAAAATTAAATTTTCTCCTGAGTGGACACACTAAACATACATGCATTTTATCAGTATTTTACTTACCTTTTTATACATATCGATGCACATGGACTGGTACAGGTCTTATTAGTTATATCTGTGTTGGCTGAATAGAACGCTCACCTTTCAAGTTCAGTCAAGTGTGCAAGTGACGAATTATTGTTTCAGATCTATAAATCCACGGGCGGTTTGTAACAGAACGATAGGAATAGGTTGGCTTTCGTCAGTGGCGTAGCCAAGGGGGGGGGCGATGGGGCGGTCGGCCCCCTAAGATTTGGCCCCCCCAAAAAACCCTGATGTGAAGCTGCCACCTTCATTTCCTTTTTTTTCTTACTGTAGAAATATCTACAGCAATATGACAGTCAGGCGCTATTTTAGTATTATTTTCATAAGCGTGGTAAGAAACATGTCAAATTTCGGCGCGCTCCGCGCGCAAAATTGCATCTTACAGGTTAACAATTTTTTCATGCAGATCGCGACGCAAAATTGAATACTAGTATGATGATAATAATAAAATATAATGATGATAATGATATAATATTAATAATAAAATAATATATGAAACATTTTGTATATAGGCGAATAACACAAAGACAAAATTGCATGTCTCTAAGCTCACTTTTATTAGAACAGAGATAAGCCTACAAAAGGATTGTTGTGTAAGTTTAATGTTTTTGCAGTGCCTTGCGCAGACAGTGTTTAAACAAGTCATATTCTTGTATCACATAAGAATTATTCTTAAGTTGTTATTTTGGGATGCACTGTTTGCCTTCAAATGTTTGTAGTAGCGTGGTACATAAAACTGAAAATTTTCGGCGCGCTGCTCACGCGCAAAATTGCAATACAAAATTTTAAAAAAGAATATTTGTGTGTGATAAGTATAGTGTTTTTGTAGTGTAACGTTTCAAGAATTGTTCAGATAATTAATTTCAGATTAATGATTCAGATCAATTTGTCACTAAAGAAGCAAAATATGTAGATTTGTAAAGGTGAAACTGCAATTTTTTCCTTTCCTCGCTAGGGAAAACCACAGTGTGTTTTTTTCTGTGTTTGCATGGCGAATTTTTATGAACAATTATATGGTTTGGTTTAAAAAATACGATTTTTTTTGGCTAGCTCGCTATCGCTGCTCGCATAATTATTAATTGATATTTTTTCGTCTCGGGACTCATCAGCAGCACAATTTTACTTGGGGGCTTAACTTGCCACACAACATCATGAGTGATTGTATTGTTCTGTATTGAATAAAAGAAATTATGTGACTAAAAAAGTGAATTTTGCACTAAATGGCGTCAAATTAGTCATGAATAAAGCAGAAAGGATAGTATTTTACGTCAGACCTTCCACAGTACAGTTACGGATCCGGCCCCGCAAGGGACTTTGGCGCAATTTGCGCCTGTTATGTAGGCTATATTGAGCACAATTTTTTGTTCCCCCTCGTATTTGAAAATCTAGAATCCGCCCCTGAATATACTGCCTTATCTTAATCACTAGGACTGTTTTAAGTCGATAAAGCATGCCAAAAACACGCACCAAATCGCACGATTAATTGCATCGAAATTCCAAAAGCTCTCGCCGTGGGAGGGGGGACACCCCCCTCCCACACCCTCCCCCCTCGCTCGCTCTGGTCGCTCGGGTTCGGTCGCTTCGCTCCCTCGCATATTCCGCCCCCCCTAAGATCAAATCCTGGCTACGCCACTGGCTTTCGTTTTACGTGCAATGAGAGAGCAAAGTACAGATTGTTAAAAAAATACGTCGTTTCCTCTCAAGTTTACCAATGTTTAGTACGTTTCCTCACGATTTCCGTTAGACCAAAACACCAGGATATTCTTAAATGATATTTAGGACTAAGTGGGTTTTTACAAAGGTGTGATGTAAACGAAATTAAACTAACGTAAACTGTATATATAATATTTAACTGATCTCTATCTATCTGTATGTTTAGCTATCTATCCATAATTTTGGTTTTGCTAGGTCTGGTCACATTTATTCAAACAGAATCAGCGTTCAGTAAAATTTAGCTTTCGTTAAGTTTACAGAACATTTTCTATTTTTATTGTTGACATGCTTGAGTGCATATGTCTGTGAGTCAATGTTATTAACGCATTGGTTCAAAATAATTTGACTGTTTTCATTATATTTATGAACGTGTGGCATGATGGAGTATCACATGCGTGATTAGAACGAATGCAATTAATGAAAAGGTAATTTCGAAAATATGCCACAAAAACTGTTTTCCTTGCTTATCAATGTTTCGTCTGTAACAAATGGAATTAAACAATGTAATTCTCATTTGAGCTATTATACAGTCATTTACAAAAGTTTGGAATAGGCCTATATTTTTCTACTAAATGCAGTTTTCAATTATATCAAGAAAATATTTCTTGTCCTGAAGTAAGGACAGGGGCTGCGCCACATGGGGTCAGGGGGTGGGCGGCCACCCCTATCTTATTATTAAAATGACGGGAATTTTACTGTTTGTTCGAAAATATCGCCCTCCTATTCTTTTTATTTATTTATTTATTAATGGTATACAGAGCTCATGCTTGGCATCCCGAAGGCTGAATTGCGCATGGCACACAATATTGGACTATGTATCCTTCACAAGGCAGCAGCTACACAGCGCCATAGAAGGGGCCCGAAGAATGTTGATATTGTTGGAATAAATGGCCATCACATCGGGTTTTCACCCTTCTCTTTTCGATGAAGTGTGTGGGTTCTTTAACGTGCTGAGGTGTTTCTGTCTCAACACGGGACCTCCGGCTTTACGTCCTATCCGAGGGACGGGGTAATAGGGATAAAGTGCCTTACCCAAGGACACAACCGCCACGACGTGGGCTCGAACCACGTACCACTAGGTCGGGAAGCCAAGCTGTTATCCACTACGTCATGACGCCTCCCCTGTTGATTTTGCTAGTAAAAAAAAATGGCGGGCAAAAAATGCTTTTGGTCGTCGTCGGCCCCCTGCCACCGCTTGTCCAACTCTGTTCGGCTTGCATTTTAGTAAAAACATTTGTTTGGCAGGCAAAATTTTCCCCGACGAATTTCGCCCCTCCTAAAACTTTACCCTGGCGCCGCCCCTGAGTGAAGTTCATTTGAACTCACTAATGACATGTTCTGCATGGGTAATTGATCATTATTTATAAGAAATCTGCACTTTAAAATTGAGCTATGCAAAGAAATAAACAAATTCAAAATTTTTGTCCAGGACTATTCTTTTGCAATTGAAAAGCGATATAATACATTGCACAAAACAATCACCTACACAGTGTGGAAACGCCGGAAAGTGTTTTGGAATGGAAGACAGTGAATAGACTCATTCAATGGTAAGGATATACGTTGTGGATTTTATTTTGCATTCTGCGTCTAGTCCTCGCCTTAGTGGACGCTAGGTTTAAATGGGAAGCAAGTAACGTTCAAAGGTGCAAATAAATGTAAAAATAAGGGTGTTCGACAACCCACAGCAAAATTGGTAGATTATGGGAATAAACAAGTAAAGTCTCTTTTCACTACCATTGGTAAAACATTATTGTGTTGCCATGCCTCTCTCAAAACAAAATTTATAAAAACAAATATTGGTACATGCTGAAGCCACCCCCTCCCAACACACAAACACACACACACACACACACACGCGCACACACACACACACACACACACACACACACACACACACACACACACACACACACACACACACACACACACACACACACACACACACACACACACACACACACACACACACACACACACACACACACACACACACACACACACACACACACACACACACACACACACACACACACACACACACACACACACACACACACACACACACACACACACACACACACACACACACACACACACACACACACACACACACACACACACACACACATACAGACAGGCAGACACAGACAGACAGACAGACAGACAGACACACACACAGTCTTTAAAAGGTATGGGTCTGTCTGGCAATTTGACCGAGCAAAACGTTTTGTTGTTGAGGTTCTCACGGCATAAGGAAAATAGCTGTCCACAACTGACACCCTGAACTGATAGCGCAGATTACGTGGTATACTGAAGCGAAAGCGAAACGGTAGCCGATTTTATTGGCAGTTTCCGCAATTATGTATATACAAAATTACACACGTTGTTAACAGTGTCAGGCTGGTAAAGGTAATTTTATCAGTTTCCTTATACCAATCAAAGAAACATGCGAGAATTTGAAATTTATAGTATAAATTGCCCCCAATAATCATGATAATTTGACAGCTGAACAATCATAATAATGCAATGCAAAATATATGTTTAAAAAGTCATTGGACAAGCACAAAATAACCATTAACATTTGGGTGTCTTGGCTAAAAATCCAGGTGTGTTAACCAGGGACTGGATTGTTTCGGACTCATGTGTATAACCTTTCCAAATTGTACGATTTTCTGTAAAATCGCAAATGCTATCAAGACAATACATTTTAACTCATTTATTTGGTTCATTGTGTATTCATTTTGCGATAAATGTCATTGGTAGGAACTTCAGTGACATTTGTCATTCGGTTGTCTTCTCGGCGAACAGGTTCGCCGAGAATATACGTTACAACTATATCATCACAAATTGATCGGGTGATCGGTGGTAATTCAGTACACCAGTCACCAATTTACTGGGCTATACAGTAGAGTAAAATTTGAGGAAAAATCAGACAAACGAATTCGAAATATCGTGTATTTTAGTTTTAGTTTTACACACCGTATACTTTAACAAAATATGCATTCCTCCAAAGTCACTGGAGTAGATTTAGTACCCTTTCTGAAGGCAACTCTGTAGTTTATGAATCAATCAAATCAATCAATCAATCATTCTTCAAAATTCATTAATAAATACGTAACCCTTTTTCACATTCTGTTATACAAATTCCGTGAAATGATTTGACGAGTAAAGACAAAAAATAAACTAAAAAAGAAATATATGTGTACAACCAAAACGCAAAACAGATCCATGCTTGCTGACAATATAACTAAAGTTGCGTACCATAAAAAATACATTGTCTTTGGATCAATTCTAAAATTTAGCGACAATGGCAAGTCTAATCACACGCCCTCTATCGAAGTTTCTGGATAAAGTAGAAGTTGTATCTTGTGTAGCTGTTGATAGGCTATTGTAGTGGAGCAGATAAATGTGATTTTGAGCCATAATCGTTCAGTTGATGATACAAGCATGAAAATTGGTGCAAATATATAATCAAGATCACTCTTTCAGAAAAAGATCCTGGCCACGAAAAAAAATCCAAGATGGCGGCCATTTTCCAAGATGGCTGCCAGGTAACAACATAATTATGAGATATTTGCCAAGTTTTTGTTGGATGTGGGTCAAAATTGAGTGAAATTTAAATTTTGACCTTGGGGGTAGATGTCTCATGGGGAGCAAATGGTCATCAAAAGGTCAAAGGTCATTGGCAGGGGTCAATGACCTGTTTGAGTTAAATGTTAGTTTTTTTGAGCAAGTTTCTATCATGTTGCCCCCAATTGCACAATTGTGATCAAATTTGGGTGGTAGATGTCTCAAAGGGAGCTTAAGGTCACCAAAAGGTCAAAGGTCAAGGGAGTCAATGACCTTTTTGAGCCAATGTTGAGTTTTTGAGCAAGTTTCTATCATGTTGCCCCCAATTGCACAATTGTGACCAAATTTGGGTGGTAGATGTCTCATAGGGAGCCGAAGGTCACCAAAAGGTCAAAGGTCACCTTGGGGTCAATGACCCTTTTGAGCCCAATGTTGAGTTTTTGAGCAAGTTTCTATTATGGTCCATAACTTTGCCCTCATTTGCATAATTGTGACCAAACTTGGATGGTAGATGTCTCATAGGGACCTGAATGTCACGAAAAGGTCAAAGGTCACTGGCAGTGATCAACGACCTTTTTGAGCCCAATGTTATGTTTTTGAGCAACTTTCCGTTATGTCCCGTAACTTTGCCCCCTTTCGCCCAATTGTGACTGAAATTGGGTGGTGAATGTCTCATACGAAGCTGGAGGTCACCAATGGGTTAAAGGTCACAGACAGGGGTCAAAAACCTTTTGAACCCAGTGTTAAATTTTTTAGCAAGTTTGTATGTATGCGAAACTGGGAGAGACACATTTTGGCCATCACCTTGTTCCTTGTTTACCGTAGTGACAACGTAGCTGCCAATGCCACTTTTCTATGTGCCTCTATCTGAAATATGTTTTGTCTGGTCTCGTGCTGTTTTCAGAACATTAATTTCTGTATTTCTGGGTCGGTTTATTTTGTCCGAAGTTTAATTCACTTGTCAAGATAACGAAAAAGTGGCCTCTTTAGTGAAAAAATGGTCCACGCCAGTAGAGATTAAATTTCCTTAAGTCAGACAATTTATTAACATTGTCAATGTCATTCCGTAAGATCAAGGATTAGGTTAAGGGTGAACAGCGCCAGTAGTTTACAGCAAGATAGGAAGCCCAGAAGGTAAGAATTACAATTTGGGGGGTGAAAAAACACGGGTAGTTCTATTGTTATGGGCGGGTTGAGGAAGCCGACACTCTTCCTAATGGTTAAAAGGAATGCTGTAGAAGATGCAGATGTGTGAAGAATGGACTATGCTACACTCCGCTCTGTAGCTGCTCCTGTGATTAAATTTGTCAGGCACCCAAGGTGGATGTTGATCAATGGATGGTAAAAAGGTAGTTTAGCATTCAATTCGGACAGTGAGGTTAAGATTAGAATTTTTTTTTTTAGTTATTACTTTTGAGTTGGAATATAAAGTTTGGATGATAGACCATTTTTTACGTCAGTTACGTTGCTAAGGAATGAGGATGCAGGGTGAATAGTGGATCTCCATGGGTGAAACACTCATCATACTCATAGTTCTCATACTAGAGGCTTTTTTTTGAAAGTGTGATACCAGTTGAAGTATTTATTCAAAACGAGAAAACAAATGACTTTAATTTGACATTGATTTTTCGAATTCAGGAAACGTGGAGAGGATCTCTCAGGTTCAAGAGTGGGGAAGCGGATTTAATACGTTAATTGCATCAGTGTTAAATCTTATTTTTTTATGTAGTGGACCAATCAACTTTTATGTTCAAGGTTGAAGAATGTAGATACATGGGCGGTGGGGGGGGGGTGGGTAAATGATTGTTTTAGATATATTTTTGGATCAAATAGACTCCTGGAGTATACATTTTATTCAGCTCTATGTTATGTCATTTGGAGAGTTTGTAATAGATTATTTAGAGATTATTTGGGGGAATACTGTTACCTTGTTCAGTTTTTATTTTACTTTTGTTGAATAAAGGAGTTAACACAAAATAATGCCATATGCTTTTCTGAATCATAGTAGCCAAAAACATAGAAGTGGTTGGATCAATCAAACATCTCGACGTATCGATGACGATATGTGTAGTTGCATGACATCGGTATTTGGCGGCCATCTCAGAAAAAGGCAGCCATATCCGATATTTTTTTTTAAAATATATTCACTGTCGGCAAGCGTAAAGGTCTAAAAATCTTAACATTTAACTCAATTTTGACACACATTCAACAAAAACTTGCCAAATATCTCATAATGATGTAATCAGATTTTTTTCTTTTTATGGGAGATAATAGAAACTTGCTTAAAAAACTTAACATTGGGCTCAAAAAGGTCGTTGACCCCTGCCAATGACCTTTGACGTTTCGGAGATATTAACTCTCTATGAGACATCTACCACCCAACTTTAGTCACAATTGTGCAAATGGGGGCAAAGTTATGGGACATAATAAAAATTTCCCCCAAAATAACATTGGGCTCAAAAAAGGTCGTTGACCCCTGCCAGTGACCTTTGACATTTTAGTGACCTTCAGTCTCCTATGAGACAGGTACCACCCAAGTTTGGCCACAATTGTGCAAATGGGAGCAAAGTTATGGGACATAATAGAAACTGACCCAAAAATAAACATTGGACTCAAAAAGGTTGTTGACCCCTGACAGTGACCTTTGACATTTCGGTGACCCTCAGCTTCATATGAGACATCTACCACCCAAGTTCAGTCACATTGTGCAAATGGGAACCAAGTTATGGGCCATAATAGAAACTTCCTCAAACAAATTAAACTGGGTTGAAAATGGTCATTGACCCCTGAAGGTGACCTTTTGACCTTTATTTGACCTTCAGCTTCCTATGAGACATCTGCCATCCAAGTTTGAAAAAAGGGCAATGTTATGGAAATTATAAAAACTTGCTCAAAAAACTTAACAATGTGCTCAGAAAGGTCATTGACCCCTGCCTCTGACCTTTAACCTTTTGCTGACCTTCAGCTTCCTATGAGTCTTCTTTCACTCAAGTTCAAAGTTGAAATTTTACTCAATTTTGACACATATCCAACAAAAAACCTGGCAATTATCTCATAATGATGTCATCTGGCAGCCATCTTGGAAAATGGCCGCCATCTTGGAATTTTTCGTGGCCAGGATCTTTTTCTGAAAGAGCGACCTTAACTCTACTTTTGTGCCAAATTTCATGCTTCTATCATCAACTGAACGATTGTTACGATTATCTGCTCCACTATTGCGGATATACATTTTTTTATGTGTGTGTGCTTTCTCCATGTAATACGATCGACCATGTTCTAAGTCATTAATAGAGTTCCGTTGAGACAAGTCGGGTCAAAGATTAAAGGCAATGTTCACCCTGAAAAAATGAGAGAAAAATAATAATGAAAGTTTGGCGAAAATCCACCAAACGAATAACAGAGTTATGAACTTTCAAACTTTTAAAATTTGTGACGTCACATGCGAGCAGATCCCCATATGTCATGTGATGTAAATTCCATAAAAGTGCCATTTTCTCACAAATTTAAAGATAATTTTACCCCTGCATTCAATATATTATCAGAAACATTATAAGGCTTCGATGAAAAAAGCTATTCAATTATCATGAACCATTAAAACATGACAATTTATGACATTTATATCACATGACATTATGCGGAGCTGCCCACAAAATTAAAACTTTGAAACTCATACCACCGCCCCCCCCCCCCCCCACCCCCCCCCCCCCCCCCCCCCTCGTGATTATTCGCCAAACTTTCAATAATATGTTTCTCTTATTGTTCTGTTTTTTTAAACCAACTGGACGTTAGGGTGAACCTTGACTTTAAGGATAATGTTGCGTATAATAAGTACGCTGCCATTGTTACAATCAACAACTAAACGATATTACGTCAAAATAACAAACATCTATATATTTCTTGAAAACAAATCTGTAATACAATATAATATCTGTAAAATGACCAAACAGGTTTTTAATAATGACTTATCGTCTTCTTTGAGTAAATAATAGCCACTACCTATCGATATTCCTACACAGTAAAAACGCTGTTTAAACTATTTTAAACAACTGTTTACCGTTGTTTAAGCCTGTCACTTTAACACCATTGTTTATTTGTCTCAAAAAAAATGATCGCTGGAATCCATCTTTTTTTAATAATAACACCGGCTCAAATTTTAATCAATATTTGTTTTTAAATTCCACAATTCATGGTGGTTTAAAGAATAAACAATGTTCGAAGTGACAGGTCTAACAACGGAACAAGTTGTGAAAATTATTTTAACCCTAATCAGGCTGGGCTTTTTGGCTATGCTATATCGGGGGGGGGCGGATTCGCCCCCTGAGCGTCGGCCGTCGATCGCTCGATCGCCGCCGAAATCGGCACCGACGATTACCCATCACGTATCTACAAGACTGTATAGGTTAATTATCAGAATTAATATTCATAATCAATAATTCATCGCAATTTATGCGCGTAAATCACTATTTAGCTGTAATCACTAATTAAAGCCTCCAAACACTGCTAATTTGTGTTCTGGGACAACTCTTTTTAGCATCTTAACAGTTTACTTGAAAAAAATCCGGAATCAAAATTGCGAGCATTTCCTATGTTATATTTTATGTTTTTCAAATTTCTTTACTGTATTTCTTTGTTATTTTCAACCTTTTGTTTTCTATTGTTTTCTTTTTCCTTTACGAAATTTGTTGGGGACACGTTCTCTGCGGTCGAATAAACACGCCAACAAAATTAATTAATTTCAACCAATAAAAGTAAAAATAATCATACATTTATGAATTTTGGCTGAAAACACAATTTGTATTGGAAATGTACACAAAATCACGTTTTTGAGCGATTTTTGGGGTGACATGCATGTACAAAATGTTACGTAACTTGGGAACCGCGTACCCGGACGTCGCAAATTTGGTCTCAAAAGATGCGCGACATTCGAGAGAATAAAGTCATGAAACGCCGTGGTAACTGCTTTGCGCGTCGCCAACATTTTGCGCGAAACGTCAAGGGGGGGGGCGGATTCCGCCCCCAGCCTTTTTAGGGTTAAACAGCGTTTTTACTGTGTAACAGAACAACCAAATTTTGCAAAAAAAATATTTCAAAGAATGTGCTCCAATTTCCTCGGACCTAAAGTCCGGGAAAATTGGAAGTGACAGTCTGTAGAGAATAAACCATCACCAGTCAAGACACAGGAGAGAGGTTGATTCTGTTACTGTGCTTTACACATACCAACCATTTCCCCAAAGATCTCCAGGCAATGCTTCCCAACCTATAAACCCTGTCGAGCAGCTCGTTCCAGCACCTCCATTGCCCCAAACGCGCTCTGGTTTGAAACACTTGACAGGACTTTCCTTTACTCTTGCTACAGGGACATAAAATAAATCCACCCTGAGACAGTTGGATGTATGACATTGGCTCCAGCAATTATACTACCTCAACCCTATTGTGAACTGGAACCCAATGGCAACCCCGGGTGGGGGGGGGGGTAGGCACATAGTATAATT
>JZLH01S0404239.1:62867-74493 GCA_001188425.1 Eucidaris tribuloides | reverse complement strand
GGAAAAACTTAAATATCAACAAAATATTCCATAATTATGAGCATGAGTGTACTTTGCTAATAATTCTTAGATGGTGTTTGCTTCTATACACCAGGGTATTTACACAATGTTAATCTTAAGCATGCAAAAGAGGCACCCTGCCTTTAAATGTTCTTGGAAATGAGATGAAAATTCACAATAGCAGTTATTAGGGTCAGTCACATTTTTACGTATTCTATTGCAACAAAACAATTTCAGGCTCAAATTCTTGTTTCCTTTCTGTCATATAGTATGGAACCGATTTCACACACACATGTGAAGTAGGCCCACTCATTCTTTGTGATTCTTTTTTTATGAAGACCTAACTTCCATGAATAACTTAATAATTACAGTAATATGATTCTTTACTAGTCGAAACCAAAAGAGTTAGATTTTAATGAATCTCCGTTAAAATAATGTTATAACAATGATACATCGTACGTACGAGATTATTCGGTCAGATTTTTGGAAGAAATTAACCCGTTGGAGACTAAGTACGAGCTAACTCGTGTTGGGGTCTATGGAAAATGCGTGTTATAGTGAAATTAAATCGTCTCCAACGGGTTAAGGTGGACTTTCATGAACATTTATTACACAACTTCACAAACGTAACATTATACGACGAAAATTTGTTTCATCCGGAAATCCTTGATATTTCCTTGAAGTCTTGAGATTTTGAGAAATATTATATATGATTTTGTTGATAATAGACATTTTGCTCAGAGAGAGCTGAAACTTCAGTTTCTATGACACTGACAAGCGCCCTTTGGCGGATATACTTCAATCACTAGCTGGGTTACTTCCGGTCAATAACCTTACTGACCGACGACTCTTTGGTTCCTAGGCAAATTCCAGTTTAGAAATTTCTGAAATCCTTTCACATTTTCAACCTTCTATCTAAACATGGAAGGAAGATCTGTTTTCTGGTGTTATCATAGTGTGTAACGATAATCAACATTTTGGGGGTCAAACGTTTTATAACACAGATGAAAAATAGGTTCATGTATGGGATAACCTGCGTTCTTGACTGCAGACATCTTTGTGTGTGTGTGTGTGTGTGTGTGTGTGTGTGTGTGTGTGTGTGTGTGTGTGTGTGTGTGTGTGTGTGTGTGTGTGGTTTTGCCTCATAACTCTGCGTCTCTGACAATAGCGCGTTTATATGCTTTATTCCCCAGTATACATGATCATACAAAATAAAACTTCATCTTAAAACCACTGCTTTACAGTGTTTCTAGGTTTAAAAAATCTGACTAGCTACCAGTGACTCCCATGCTACCAGTGTCTCTGACATGGCTCTAAAACTGAAGCCCTGAAAAAACTTGGCAGTTTAAAACGACAGTAAGCTGCCTTAAAAAAGTAAAAAATACAGTTGAGAGCCATTCCCAGCTTTCCTCCATAGACTGCTGTGTTGCAGAATTTCGCTAATCACATGGATAGAAATTAATGTGCCAATTTGAATTTGCCATATTGTAAGCTAGTGACAGCATAACTGTCAAACTTTATGTTCTAAGTGTTTAGGTCCATCACAAACACTACCAGATGTGTCCCAGGAAACACTTCAAGGTTTGGACAATTTTTTAAAACAAGCTTCCAGCAGCTGTTATTATAGTGTCACTTTAATGAACATCAACATATTCATAAAATGGGACCGTACCTTAGAGACTCCTAACCAACCCATCAACCAACACGTTGATATCAGTACAAACTCAACTTGTTTAGCGTACAATACAATCTGAGATAAGCATGGTCTTTCATAATGTGTATGGTTTCTAGGCACCGGAGGAGTCTTTGTTGCCTGAACAACGCTGAGTTACAACCGCTGAATCTATAATGACGTTCATTGTTGAACTTCGACTTTTATTGATCAAACCTGTTACTACTACTAGTCAAGTGTGGAGTTCAACAGTGATGAAAGAGAGCACTGCTTATTGAAACCAACATTGGAGTGTAGAAAAGAAGCCACAACGCAAATAGGTCTCAATAATAGAACAGAGGGTGACATAAAGACCCCCTTTCTTTCATCGGTCACTGTGTGGTTTCACCATATAGAATCTCGTTTAAATCTCTTGTTCAAGTACGTTTTACATGTCTTCTCGGCGTCCATAACTTGTTGAAGTGTAGATTCAGGATTAAATCAGTATGTAATGAAGGTGGTGTCATTTTAAGAATAAATCTGGATTAACAAGTGAATTGAGAAAAAAAGGAAGCTAAAGCAGCGCAATTCTCCTCTGGTATTTCAAGAAGTCGAGCGAGCCCACGCTATTGACTAGGGATATTGTGTTCGTGAATTGGGTCTAAGTAAGAGATGCAAGCCCGAACTTGCTAAGTTATTTAGACAAAATTATTTCCTGTTCACCCTGCCTTTAGTTGGAATACCTTTAGAATTTAGTTAATCTTAAATTAACTTACAATCCCAGCTAGTTAATAAATCATTAATCGATTGGATTGCCAGTTAAATTCTGTTAACAGGAATGAACAGACAAAACCTTGTCTCGTGCTTTAGCTTATTCATATTCTAGTCTTTACCATCACTCGGAGGGGGGGGGGGAGTATTCATCAGTATCTAATTATTTCGTACAGCCTGTGTTTTGTTAATGAAAAGAGATTATGTTTAGAAGGGAATCATGCTTTAAGTACGTACAAAGTAATTCACTTGGTGTACTCGAGTAATTTCATTTCACGAGCTGATTTATGTAGAGACGCTTCGATTTATCTCAATAGAGAGGCATAAAGTATTCTATGCTGCAAAAAGAGAATAATATAAATGTGTATATATATGATGAATCGACAAGGGTATGTTTATTCCTTTTCTACCGTCTGCATATCTATGTTTTCATCATTTATTCAGAATTGACTATTTCTGTTGATAAAATATTTTACTGTAGAACTTGTTTGCGTGGAACTATTTTAGCGGTACGAATTCTATGTAGTGGCCATACTACTCAATGAATCACGTAGAGCATATTTTACATGTATAAGTATCACAGTGAATATATTAATAGTTTTGTTCCTACGTTATTGTGACGTCAATGGAATGATACAGTTTTTCAACAATTGTGTTTGAAAGCCACCCAAGCAAATTGGTAAATTAAGAAGGAGGTAAAAACATTTGAAAGCATTATTTCTAATTCCTCAGACAAAAACACATACCAAGCATCATCACCATGGTTGTCACGAGAGTGAAACGAATGCAAATATTTTTTCTACCATGAGAAAGAGGTACATATTCACCCTTAATTTTTAACGCATATAATTGTAACTTAAAAGTGACTTGATGCGTTGTGATTCAATCAAAAATATTCTATTCCATACACAGTCGATAAGAACCTAAGATCTCAAAATACGGCTACAACATAGGCCTATGCTTTGATATGCAATGCCGTAAGGCTGCAGTGCAAGAAGGAAGCAACTTCAGTATGCTATCGTATATCAAAGGCAGTAACTTACATTCCTTCTGTGTCACATTCAAAATATTGTGCTATTCCATTCTGCCTTGGCGGGGCTTTTAAAGGGCATCAACATGATTTGGAGAAGTAAAAAAATGCCCCAAGAACCAAACTGGTGGAACCAGCTGGAGTGCATCTCCTGGCAGGAAGGATTTGGCTTGAATTTGTTTACTTGTAAAGAAACAAAGTGTTCATTTACCAGTATTGAATTATTATGGTGACCTGCTTATCCTGATAGAAATCCATCCCTTATAAGCTACATAACGATTCACCTGTCACATTGAGTAATGACGGTGATTGTTTGTTTAAAAGTAATAAACATTTAACCAAAAAAAGTTAGACAGTAGAAGCCTTGAACTTGAGTCTAGAGTAGTTTTATCTCAAAGTGAAGACTTCTTCCAATTATGTCACTGCCCTTTGTAAGGCTGTACAACTTTAGCTCACTTCTTTACAGAAGCACTTCGGCGATCATTTTTAATTTTGCATGCACGTGCCAAACGGTTGGTTCATTGTTTTTGAAGGAGTCTCGAAAACTAAATGTAATCTTATTATCTTGTTAACCACTTAATCTCAGATAAGGAGATGGACACCCAACCGCTGTGAGTGCTGATTAGAAAATTGAGCTGGGGTGTTAAACGGCTCACTAATCACACTTCTCTGTCGCGACCAGTCAAGCGGTCAACAGTAAGGTCAACAACCTTTATCACATGTTGGACCATGCGCCGCTATACTGGCCCCTTGATGTACTGTGCCGGTAAATGACATAATTGGGGGTGGTCCTGAACTTGGGGTGAAACTATTCTAGAACCAAGTGAACAATGCAAGGATTCTACTGTGAAAATTATGTAGTTAAAATTGACTCGTTCTAAAATAACTTCCATCAGTATCCATTGTGGTATACAAATCTCTTGTGTTATAAAAATACTTGTACTAGGTGTTAAAAATAAGATTTGTCAATTTTGGTATTTAACGGCACAAAAACTATACACCAGATTAGACTGGTATTGAGTATAGTTCCAGTTGAATAGTGAACATTTATGGTGGAGGTGGTTTGAATAAGATATCAATAATCTGTTTTATGTAATTCATGCTTATTTAAGAAGTAAGGGTTTAGATTTTGCTCAATATCCACCCCTGTACAAAATTGAAACTGTACGGAAATCTGATGGTGTGTGTGAGAGTGTGTGTCTAGTCCCCACATAATAGAAATAGATAATGGCTGTGGATAGTGAATAGAGTCTAGCAGTTGCCAGGCTACTAATGAATATTAACAAAGCATTTATCTACCCTGGACGTAGTCTAATGAGAGACTGGCATACCAAAGTTTCCAATGTGCAGTTCGGCAGCCATTGTCTATTTCTAATGTGTGGGGACTGAACACACACTCTCACACACACCATTTGATATCTGTACAGTTTCAATTTTGTACAGGGGACTAGATATTGAGAAAAATCTGAACCCTAACTTTTTAAATAAGCATAAATTACATAAAAACTGAATATTGATATCTTATTCAAATCACTTCCACCATAAATGTTCACTATTCAACTGCAATTACTATACTCAATGCCAGTATAATCTTGTGTATATTTTTTTGTGTTATTAAATACTAAAATTGACAAATCTGATTTTTAACACCTAGTACATGTATATACATGCTTGATTCTCCGTAAGTAAACAAATTCAAGACAAATCCTTGCCGACAAGAGATGCATTGCAGCTGGTTTATAGACTGGTATATCTTTCAACCAGTTTGGTTCGACAGGCATTTTCTATTTCCCAATCATGTCACTGCCCTGTAATTGGGACTGGGTTGTGTCACTCTCTATAACGATCACAAAGGCCTATCCTCTGACTTGGATCGCTGCGTATACAGTTTACTCTCTTTAAAAAGTACACTGATATAACAAAATTTCATAATCATGATAATAAAGAAGTAAAATCTGTGGTCCCTTAGTTATATTGGATTTCTCTTGTATTTTAGCATTTGTGCACCTGCCTGATATAAAGAGATTTCTTCGTTATAAAGAAGAAATTTCATGTGTCTCAATGACTTCTTTATAACGAGAGTACGTTGTAGTATCCATGATTCGTAAACACCTCTGACTTAAAGTGAAACAAAACTTACATATTGACTTTAATATTGTCAGGGGGAGGGGGGGGCACAGCATTTGCTTTCCTTTTGAAACCTATTCATTTACCACGAAACTGCAAAGATGCATATTCATGAAGTGCGTAATATTCTGTAAAATCTTAAATTGGTGGTAAGCCTACTAGTGTATGAGCACAAAGATGACTTGGTTCCTTCTGTCAAGAATCAAGATTATACGACAAAAGGATACATGTAATATAATTTTGCTGTGCTCCAAACTGTCATGTCGTGTGGTGGTGTAACTTTTCATCGACCCCAGAGGTAGAAAGTTCCGACTAGAATGGGCATTTGCCACCCCCCCCCCCCCTTATTAGCTTTCTCTTGGTCGTTTGATTTATGATGTGAATAAGTGTGTGTACGCTGTCGAGTGCGGATGCGGGTCATTCAACGAGCGAGCAGGTACGCTCTCGCGCTACCATGCAGGGGGCGAAGGTCGTTGTGTGTACGGTGTCTCGCGTCGCGTGGAAGTCACCGGTCTGTGTCATTCAACTAGTAATCAACCGCCCAAGCAACACATGGTTACGCCGCCCGGGGTCTCTCTCCACTGGTTCGCTGGCTGACTCATTCACTGGCTTTATTCACTGCGGCTTTGTGGATCTTGATATTTTCTTCTGTGCTGAACCACTGTGATACATAAACCCGCGTAGTATTTATTTTAACAGGAGTGGACTATTGTCGAACAGATTAAACAAAAAGGGTGTGAGCTTCAAAACCGAGCTCATTCAGTGGAACATTACAGCTAGCGCGCGTCGTTACACAGAATAAAGGAGTAGCTGCTGGAGATATAAGTTACATCATTTTCGTGAAGTCGTTTTACCGTAATTATTTCGAGTGCTGATCTTCTTTTCGACAGGGTATTTTGAAGAGGTGAAACCGACCTTGGGTTTAGAGGATTGTCTGCATGCTGATTCCTCTCAGAATGCTTGTGACAATTGTACCGCCGAAGAAGCTACTTGTCGAAAAGTCTATTGTGGACCGATGGCAAAGTATCGATAAAATTCTTTGCGATATTTAGATTTGAATAGAATTAGTTCCGCTTTAGCTCCTCAACATAGTGGACTTTTATTTTCAAGCTGGACTCTCTCAACGTCTGAAAGATGCAGACGAGCCCTGGATGTGTAACTCGTATAGCATTCTAATTGACTGTGGGCCTACATTTAATTAAGGGGCCTGCCCTTTAACTCTGTAGCACCGCCAAAGCTCAAAGGCACAGAGGTATACACGAATGCTGGGAAGTGTACAAAATTTGTATAGAAGTTGCTGTTCCGCAAGAACGGGGAAACATCTATGACTTGAAACTTTGTAAGTAAAAATCGTCGCGGGACGGACGACGGATTACACTACGGCTGAACAAAAGTGAAAAACATCGCCATGCTGAGTGATTCGTGACACGTACAATTATTCAGTTTGACAACAGTTTGTCGCCTGCTAACTTTAGTATCATTTCATAGACTGTTGGTGCGGAAGGATCAGATCATACTGCATTTCTGATAGCCTGGATAGATCCAGGTCTCCTGGCTAAACATCACTTTGCCGCAAAAACGTCGACCTTCTGCACAGAGGGTTCGAAGACAAAATTGATTTTGTTTCCACTTCCTTCAGGTTTGTGAAGAGGTCGACTGAAGGCCAAGAATAAAAGAAGGTCATGTGGGCTTTATTCACCGACAGAATTGATCTCCCCCTGTCAATTGTGAGCGTGTGAAGTCTGTAGAGAAGAACGCGTCGTTTTATGTGTGGTGAGAAATAGAAACCCAAAGGCTGTGGGTTGCCGAGACGCCGGGTTACGTTTCTTTGAACAACTCGGCGATACAATTAAAACCTGTAGTATCGACTGTTACGATTTTGGATCTGTGAAAAAACACCGTACCTTGCGGACTTTTCGTTGTTCTTTGCAGAAATAACACTCTATTGTTGGATTTCTATCGGATATATATTCTATATTATCGAGATTAAATGGTATGAATAGCGGAGTGAAACGGCAATAATACGACATAATACGATCCTTTTTGTGGATTTCTATCGATTCAACCATGATTCAACAATAACATTCTGTCAAAAATAATTATACAATAACAGATTTACAATCATGTATTTCTGACCTTGTCCAGCATCAGTGTTTGAATAACTAGCCCTTTTCAATCACCGTTTGGAGAGTAAACTAATTTCGATTAACAATACCCTCAGAGGAAAGTTTCATCAATAGAGACGTCAATAAAATTATGCTGACACACTACCAACTTCGTTCATCTTGGTAAGAGCAGTTCCGTTAACGATATAGAAGCAAATCTCGACTACACTTATCCTCATAAAGGTGTAGAAAATGGGGGTTTGATAAAGTAGGGAATTTGTGTCACTCGATATTCAATCAAAACCCCAAAGCTTTCGCTCTGAACTTCAAGCGACCTAGATCTTTTATTGAACTGACAGGTGCTAAGTGTTGTTGCTCCTGAAGTGCGCACGCATTTACTCGCGTGCCGTGTGTTTACGTTTGTGAGTTTTTTTTACTCCCAGAACTTGAAGTTTGGAGGATTAATGTTACTGGAATCTTTTTGGCAACCTGCTGAGTGAAGGACCGATACCAAAGTATTATGAATTTTGCGTGGACGTACGTAGCCACATAGTCAAACAGTCGTAAAACGTGAACTCCAAACTGACAAGTATCAGTAATGATGTCTACATTCTGAAGGTCTTCACAAACGTTTTCGTCGTATTGAGGAGTGCCATAAGTGTATGACATCAGGATTTTAGGTTTGTCTTTCCGGTTCTTCAACGAGCTCATGTATGATTTCAGCATGACTTCACGCCACGTTCGACACCGTAGCAATGGAACGGTGGGGATGATACCGGAGTGCAAGATCGCCTTGCTGGGAAGTCTGGGTGTTGGAAAATCAGGTAAGGCCGATATGGTCGACATAATGAATTCTCCCTAATCATTATTTAACATTTTAAGAAGAAAAAAAAACAAATATAATCATCAAAATTCGAAATGGATAGGCCTATACCTTCAAATTCCGACTTCTCATTTTTTAAGCCCATGTATAGGTCTGGTCTTTCAGACGCCATTTTCCTCAATCTTTTACAAAGTATTCTATTATGACGTCAGAACGTACTGAAATTTTTGTAGTGACACGTGATGATTCAGACCTGACAGGGCTGATATCACTATACATGCATGTATGTACGTTTCATTGGCAATACCATCGGCCCCTAACTTTCATATTTTTCACTAATGTCTACCAAATGAAAGTGTTTCAGAGCGAGTGATTATCAGGGCATAAGTACAAAATTAAAAACACAGCAACACACACAGTCACACACACAATTTGACACATATCATTTGTTTTACCATTTAGCAAAATTAAACTTGGGTTTTAATATGACCATGATCTTACTCCATATTTTATTATATGACTCAATGTAAATTATAGGAACATAAGTTTGACTGCGAGGCAGCAGAGTGGAATGGAGACACCATTGTTTCCCCATAGTGTAATACCATGATGATCTGTAAAAATGCACACGAAGTTGTGCTTGTATCGCAAAACAAGATCTCATGCTTTCTGTCGTGAAAGTAGTAGCTCCCAGTGTGTTTTAATTGTTTTTTATTTGACTGCTATACGGTAAACTCGTATGGCATTAACGTAAAAAATATATATATCTGACATTAAGAAATGAAAAACTTTTTTGCATTTGTTGACAGTACCAAACCTTTACCTTTACCTTTACCTTTTACCATGCAGGAAAAATGTTCAGCTTTCCAGCTAGGAGAAAGCGACAATTTACGTGAAGTCATTTTGATTTACCAACAGACTGAATGTCTTAGGTTCAGATCTACGTGCATTTATGCATTTTATTGAGGCGAAAATAAATCGATTTCTGTGTAGAGCTCTGTGTAGATTCTCACTCAATGAAGCGCTCTCTGTGCAAGAACAATTCATAGGAATATATTGGTAACCACTAACCAATATATATCGTCTGCATTCGTCTGATCTGCCAAGGGCATTTTGTCCATTGTGAGGATGATGTCGATTCTTGGCATTTTGTTGAAGGTTATGAGACAAGTACAATGTGATTTAGGTAAATATCTCTAAATGGTCTTCGAAGATTTACAAGGTTAGTTCAACAAGGAACAAAAGGCCCCTGCAGTGTTATGATATCGCTGTTAATGGGATTTCGCTGTGCTAGAAAAACTCCGGGTGATCCTGTATTGCAAAGTAAATATGAATGGTCTTGTGGAACGTAGTAACCGTTAATGCATCGAAGGAGAATTAACGTATAGGCCTACACGATTGCATTTGAAAAAAAAAAAACCTTCTACATTTTCCACCTTCACTGTTGTCTTCGTCTTCTTTTAAATCCTACATTATGGTAACCACCACATGTGCAGCTACACACCACCACTACCATCAGAATCGCCACCACCTCAACCAGCACCACTTTCATGTGTGTTACAACTCTGCTAATGCTGTGGCAGCTGATTCTGCGTCTACCTTTCTACTATTTCCGCAACTATATAGTGCTGTTTGTTAGTCTTGTTTCCAGACCATGCGACTTTTTCTGTGTTAGGTTGAGAGAAAGTAAACCGAGACACTAGTCTTAGTCAAAGCAGTTGAATGAATAAACTAGTTTCCTTATCAATATAGGGTGGGTTAATATAAACGTCTGCATGAAGCCAAGCTAGCTGTTTGTGTACAATGGAACATTCTGTAACAACATATGTTTCAGTATTCCTCCTCTTTCCTTCCTGTCTTTCTAGATTTTCTTCTCCACATTCATCTTTGTCTCGTTATCCTCCTCCACTAATTTCTACCTCAATGCTCCCTATTCTCTTTTCGTCATTGACGCATCGTGATCAACATGGATATCAATATCATCTTTGTTTTTTCTGCTTCGTTTTCTTCTTTTTTCTCCTTCATCTGCGTTCTCATTTGTCATTTCCCCTGCTTACCCGCCCCTCTTTCTCCTCCTCTCCTCCTCTCTCTCCTTTTTTTTATTTTGGTTGTTCTTTGTTTTCTTTTTCTCCTTCCTCCTCTTCCTTTACCTTCTTCTTTCTCTTCTATACGTAAATTTCAATATTTGCACATAAAAAAAAAGAATCGTTTACATACTGTCTGAAACAGGGAATTGTACACAATCTAAAGAATACGCAGCCTCCTTTCATTCATGTATCGGCCTCCACGCACTTATTGCAAAAATCACAATCTGAACAATACAGTCTTCTGAATTGACAATGATGCATCGCCATGGAAACCACCATGCAAAATGTAACACATAATTAAGGAACGTCCTAGATATGCCTGTATAATTTCATTGGCATGCTTTTCAGTATAGGAAAATGTATGAATAAAAGATTCCACTTTGATTCGCCCTTCACCGCGTGTTCCGTTTTTGTGGGAATGTAATTATTGTATAGACGTTCTATACAGATCGCAATATTTCAAAACAAGACGAGCTCGATCGTGTTGATATGTGGGTTATTATGGAGATACTGAGTTGCAAGGGCGTCGATCCATGTTTCGGATGGGGGGGGGGGCAAAAGTGAAAAAAATGTCCAAAATTTTCGCCAAATTGTAATACAGAATTTTGCGCGCGAAAAATTGACAATCTTGTATGTTTAATAGTATTTTTATGCCATGTTTTATGGTTTTATAGTGCTTTCCAATGCTTTTTAAAACATATATTTGCATTACATATTATGAATTTTTCAAGTTGTCAAAATTATTGGGGGACAAATCGATATGTTTGTCCCAACTAATATTGTCATTGGTGGGGCGATTGCCCCCGCCCCCCCCCTGCCCCCCAGGATCGACACCTCTGCTGAGTTGTGTATCATGATAAACAACATGGACGGCTGCACATAACAAAATGAAATGTCTTATGCAGTGTAAATTGTCACTGTTAAATGTATTGTTGTTGGATATACGGATTATCCTCCAAACTCAGTGAAGGTTAGACATGTTAAAGGTAAATGACATGATTGGGGGTAGTCCACAACTTGGGCTGAAACTAC
>JZLH01S0404239.1:33115-43894 GCA_001188425.1 Eucidaris tribuloides | reverse complement strand
TTTTCTATTCCGCCTTGACAGTTCACCAAAAACCAAGTCACATTCTTGGCGTATAATTGTTGTAGCAAATACCAACTTATTCAGATAACCTTTCAGTTGCTTTCAACACGAAATAATAGTCAATATTCTGGAGTCAAACGTACACGCAGTGGTGAAAAAAAAATAGGTGGTGTTAAAAGATCCTGTATTTCAATAACGCTTAAAATTGGCAAAATTTTGGAGTTAAGATTATTTCAGGTTACCTAAGCGATTTGAAGACTTGATATCGAAAAAAGTGCAAACGTAGGCGTAGGTATAGAAGTACGTGATGATGAAGTGGGGTGGGGACTGGGGGTTTGTTTTCACTCTTCTAATCGTCGAATATTACTTTGAAAAAACATGTTTTGGCTTGGTTTGCTGCTCCCTAAACTTGTCTTTTCGTAAGAATGGTCATATTATATCTTGTAAGGATTTATGCCTCAGTTATTTCCTGTCTCATAATATTAAGTAGTTTGCACAATCTTGGTTCCTTACCCGTTCTTGGTGGAATTTTCTTTTACATTTCCCAGTAATTTTGTGGAGAGTTGCCAACAGAAATATGTGTAATAATTATGAGCACATACCTTCAGTAGTTTTTACATAAATATCATCATAGAAGTTTAATTCATTGCCATGGACAAGATTTAGGACACGTCGTGGTCAAGGGCTTAAATTGCAGCATAGCACAATAGTTTACTGGGTCATCCCGGTGAAGAGAAATCAATCCCACATTTTCTTGTGTAACGGCCGTCACGTGACGCTAATGGACCGTTTGACAAATGATTGAGAGATTGTTTTTACCCCTTTGCTTGGTTCACCACGCATTGATCACGAACTCTGCGTAACTCAACCGACCCCATATTTGACAAGGATGGTAAAGAATCCCTTTTGACCTACTCTCATAATGTTACGGGTGTCTCTCGTTGCTGCCTGAAGATATATACTCCTGTTTGATGTTTCCTTCCAACCGTGAACGGCAGCTTTCAAGAATATATAGTCACAGTGAGCAGGTGAGCACATATAGCCACCCTTTTTGAGAATCGAGTATCTTCGCTTCTGAGTTTTGTCTCCAATACACCAGTCAGTATTTTTGCTAAATGTTAATTTCTAATGCTTAACCAAGATCACGAATGTGATGTTTTTCTTTCTAAGCAATCCCTTGTGTCGCCTGTAGGCATAAACCCCCAAACACATCATTGATCGATCATCAGTCACATAGAAAATGCATACTGAACAAATTAACATCAGTTAAAGATCCACCCACCCAGTCCATTTTGAATATAAAATTTCCATTTTTCATTACTATAGATTTTTGATTTTTAAAGCAAACGATCGACCAGTGCTTTCCAATTTTGTTTCCTTAGCTTTGTTTTGTTAAAAGTGATAAAACATTTGAAATTAATTTTCAAATAACTATTTCTAGGGTCCCTACCAACTGCCTCATCATGTTGTATTAATCTTGTTCGACCATTAGATTATCTTATTTGTTAAATTTCACGATAATTGTTTTAATATGTACTTTCAGCTAAATCATATTGTAGGCTTTATATTTCAACCAGACAAATGGGGTCCTATCCAACTGCTATCCGTTTCATGTAGCAGTATAGTGTAAACACAGTTACAGGTAAACACTTAGTTGCCATGGAATATGCATGTTGTTGACTGATAATGATTGCTTTATTTACGTTGTTTTTATTAATGTCTATATTGACCAAATCAAGAACATCTAAGCACATGATGGGCAATGACAGATGACATTTCTGTTACTCCCGTTAGATATCGTTTTCTTTAGTAAGGCATTCGGGCACAACTCCTGAAACTTAACCGGACCCTTTAAAGTGGAGTAACTTAAGAAATAGGCAACATCTGGTCATCTGTTTGGCGGGAATTCCAAGACGTCATCACACTAGTCTTGTCATCTGTCATCCATTTACGTTAAATACGTCCTCAAAGTCAAAAACATTTAATATGGGTACTGAGACATATTGCATTCATGTTTGTGTAAGTATAAGAAAGCTAACCAAGATATAAAATTTCGATTTAATAAAAACCATCACGATAGTAAAGATCGAGAAATACAAAAACTGTATATGAACCTATTGGTGATGGATCATAACGAACAATTCAACAAAATACGAAAAGGGGACACCGTTTAATCTGTTGTTCCTCTTTGTATTTCTTTTTATCCCAATTTATTCCGTTTCCTTGTTTAATTCTTTTGTGCTTTCATTCATTTTTGTTGTCTTTCTCCCCTTGCCTTGCTCCTCAAACATCTCAACCAGATAACCTCCTTAATGATTCGCCTTTAGCGAAGATCTGTATACCTGAATAAAAGTCGCTGTACTAGTAGTGCTGCACTGTCTCTCACTCTGAAGGTTCGTAGTTCGGAAAATGTATTAACCTCAAACGCTCAAGATACTATAGTGTGACGGTTCATTATCTATGAACTCTAAAGTATAAACATGTAGGAAGCAGACACTTTCAGACACCTCTGATATATATAGCGCTCTCATCGATCCATTATCTTCTTGACTTGGCTGTCTTCACATTGTGCGGCCACATGAAATTTGGCGTATCGATCCCCAATCAAACCAGGACGCTTATCTACTATCAGTTTACCAAAGGCACTGTCAGCCGCCGGACTAGCGTAAAAATGAGAAATATGAGAAAGCTAATATTTTAACACTCTTTGTTTGTATGTAGACATTCTGATAATTGTAATAGGACTAGTTTTGTTTCAGAGAGCGGAAGAGTACGAAACAGACATGGTCTATTCTGCAAAGTGTACTATTAATCCTAACAGGCATGTAGACATCATTCATATGGAACCCCGCCCCTTCCGATTTTCTTATGATTCTAGTGATTATGAAGCTAGAGCATGCGTAATGAAAAAAAAAAAATAATCATATGCACATAACATAAGAGGCATTTCAAGATTGCTTTTGCATTATGTCAGAAGTGGCTCATGTAATAGAGGTGGCGCCCAGCAGTCCCTTTAATTCTCTTCTCAATATTATCGGCCGTTGATATGGATTATACTCTGGTATGAGATGGATAGGGAATACACGTGTAACTGGATAACACTGGCATCTTTGCGATGCCCGGAAATTGGTTTAACAATGTTGCCTTGCGAAAATTGGACTGGTGGTGTTCTGTTTCTCATAAACAGTTTCAGCACCTGCATGTGCGCTAGGAAATCTTGAAAAATGGAACGTACCAACACCAACACACACCACCACACACACACACACACACACACACACACACAACACCGACACCACATACACAACACACACATACAGCACAGACCAGACACACACACACACACACACACATCACACACACACACAACATCACCACACAAACACACACACACACACACACACACAGTAATATCCAGTAATATTCCAGTTTATATATATTTATGTTTTGAGAAATGAAAACATACAAGAACTCCACCAATTAGACAAACAATTTCCAATTTCACCACATTTCCATATTGATGTTATTAAAGCCCTCTCCCAATATTTGCTTAAGTGATAACAATTGAGCATCGCGTACACAAAAGTATTTGTGCAATGGTCATGTGTCTGAGGAATAAATGATGATTGCTTTCTGATAATAAAACAAATAATAATTAATCATTTTCAATTTGACGGGGTCAGGATCAACGAATTGTTCGCCACTATTACGCGCGTACTAGCCACACAGCCCTCATATCACGATAATAGTGAGCGATAGTTGTCCCCAGTACCCGCATGTAAAGGAAATGACATGATTGGGGGTAGTCCTCTCAACTTGGGCTTGAAACTACTCTAGAATCGGAGTAAACTATGCAAGGATTCTCCTGTGAAAATCTTGAAGTCAAACGTTGGCTCATTCTAAAATAACTAATGTCAACATCCTGGTGGCAGGCAAACCTGCTGTGTGGCTGCTCTATGGGTCCTATTTTTATCGTGCCCGATAAAATTAAAATACTAGTTTGTTTATGCTTGATTCTCCTTAAGTAAAGCAAGTTAGAGACAAATCCTTCATCTGTGAGATCCACTCCAACTGGTGTATAGTTGGTACATATTTCAACTCATTTGGTTCTTGAGGCATTTTCAAGTGTTCCCAATCATGTCACTAACCTTTAACCCATTGGACACGACGGGCTTCTACGAATACCAGTCCATGGCCTGATCCACTGAGCCAAGATATTTCTCCGCCAAGTGAACAATTCAAAAGTATAACTTCCATTTCGTATCCATGATCACATTTCCCACGTAGACGTTATTCACTCTCCTTTCCGGTAAATCTGTAATTAATTGTTTATTCACAGGCATGCTTTTATTGTTTGTCTTTTTTAAACTGCAGCTTTAACTGTCAATTCATCACAAGGAGATTCATCAATGAAATATGATCCTACATTAGGTAAGTAGTTCGAGTTATGAATTTACTCCCATGAAAAACTCTTTTAGTAGTGGAGTGAGATGTATCATGGATTGACGTACGTTGCCAAGTCATATAAGATGGAAGATCAAACTTAGATTGTCGAATGTTGTCATATTCCCAGATGGGCTTTAAATATTGATGATCTAGCTCTTTAGCAATACTGTGTTTACTGTAATTTTAAAGGCAGAGCATCTCTTTTGCATGCCTAAAAATTAACATTGTGTAAATACAATAGGCATTTAGAAGAAAAATGCCATCTGGGAACCTTTAGCGAAATACAGTATAGAAGCTAGAAACTCAGTTTTAGTGAATTATAGTGACTGTTAGCCTTTGATTTGATTTTTTCTCGCGGAAAAAAAATCCTACCATAGAAAGTACACTAAACGGCTATTGTTTTTCTTTCGCATTTTTCAAATTCAGGCAATTACTGACGCCCCAGATTTCACAGACATGCCCTTCATCAATAGCCTAAAGGGTATGAGTTATCTTTTCCTGGTCTTCGGGATGTTTGCAAATGAGATCTCTGTCTTTAAATGCTCTTCCTTCACTAACATTGCACTAATGTAAATTTCATACAGTTATTACTGTAGTTTAAACCGTACACTGTAGTATAATACTGTAGTATAACACTAGTTACGCCTTACATTTACAGTTTAGCAATATTAAATTGTAGAATAATAGATATAGTTAAAACAAAGTGCGGAATTACTGACACCCCAGCTGTCGGTAAATGTATGAACTCTACTAAAAGAGTCATGTAACTTTTACCAACCAACAGTTCTACATCAGAAGACCTTATACTATAGTCTTTATGTCTCTGTAAGATGATGGATCTTGCCGTATTGTCTTAATAAGATTCAGTTGATTTGAACTTCAGCTGATTTATGTCACAGGACGTGTTATGTCAAGGTTTCATCGGCCAGCAACAGTTGATATGAAAATCTGTCCTCCGGAGACAAGTATAAACTGTTGTAAATTCACGTGGCTGCCGCTGATGACTATGACAAAGCAACGACTTGATGCGAGGTTCACTTCCAATCCAATAAGGGTCTGTGCGTAACTCCTGTAGAAAACGATCAATGGTAAAGAATCTTTTAGTCATTTAGGCAGACAAGTAAAGTAACGAGTTCAGCAAGGATTCTTCATAGTTATGTTTTAAGAATATCGCAAAAGGTAAAAGGTTCAAAATGCTATACGCATTGGAGATTGAATAATCTTTTGGGAATACTTTGAAAGTTTGAATCCGCAGAGGATGTGTTCGTGACTCCTGTAGAAGACAATCAATGGTTAAGAATCTTTTGGTCATTTAGGGCAGAAAAAGTAAAGTGACAAGTTCTGCAAGGATTCTTCATAGTTATGTTTAAGCTACCCATTAGCGAGGTAGAAATCGTTGTTTTGAGGAAAACTTTGAATCCCACAAGGAGGGGCGGCCAATAACCTTGCAGTAAAGTTGCATGTTTTTTTTCTCAGTGTGCAGAAGTTTTTCTTTTATATAATTCGAACCACTGAATAGCCCCTCGTTCTTTTAGACATGGACTTCTGGAACGCAACATATGAGAGATGTCGAATCACTCGTGATGATAACACAAATGTGACAGGAGTTCTTGATGATTAAAAAAGCAGAATTTTAAAAAAAATCTTATGCGGCTCATTCAGATGCATGACATTTTTTTGACGTGAATGTTACGAAAATATTTTATCCGCACATCTTGCAGCTGTTGACGAAAGTCTGTAACGTCGAGTACATCATTTGGCATGTGTACAACAAAGTATAAAATGAGTGAGAAATCGTTTTGGTTTCATCGCGGGATTAAATTCGACAGGTGAACGTATTAACGACCTATGTAAAGTGCGGCACCAACCCCGCGGTTAAAGAGTTCGGTAGACATATTTTTTTGCCGCATGTTTACCCCATTTTCTTTAACGCCACTTTGTCAAATTAAGGATACGCGTAAGTGATATGTTTGGTATTTCGGGAATGTAGGATGAAAGACGGGAACATGATGTCGTATTTTCGTTTGTCATTACAAATCATTTCATAACTTGACCGTGCTAGATTTGAGCAATGCCTATGCCACTGTTCAAGAAATAAGCTTGGGTGGGGTGGAGGTTGTTACTCTCAACTCTCACAGCAAGTTTAAAGGGAGTAAATGCATTGTATTTCTTAACGAGAGTTGTAGAATTACTAAAGCAAGAAATTGATTGTCTAAATAGCCGTCCTTTGATCATTGTAAGAGAGTGAATGTTCATTGCATCTCGGTCGCTGTGGAGAAAATTGCTGAAGGAAATCAGATGCGGAGTTGATAGTGTCTATCAGTAATTATCCATGATGCACTTAAAAACACCATATACATTGTGAAGCCCATTTAAAAAAAAAATGTCAAACTTTGCTATCTAAACACATCTGACAGTGTTTCAATGGACAAATAAAATACCTTAGAAACACAAAAGTTTAGACAGTTATGTCGTTACTAAAAAAACATATGTACAGATAAAAATCGGCATTGAATTATTCTCAGCTGAGAAAAATCTGCATAGCAGCAGTCTGTGGGGGAAAACTGAATGGTCGCTCTATGATTTTCACCTTTTAAAAGCACGTATGATCATTTTGAACTGCAACTTCTTCTGGGCTTTATTTTTAGACCTTATACAGAGTCACTGGTATCATGGGAATCATGTAGCTCATTTTTTTTTACTGGAAACAATTATTATACGATGCCTTTAAAATCAAACAATGTCTGCCATTTTCTCGATATTTATATGACTGACATTTACATTAAAGATAAATGACATGATTGGGGGTATCCTCAACTTAAGGCTGAAACTTTTCTAGAATCAAGTAAACTGTGCAAAGATTCCTCCTGTGAAAATCTTGTAGTCAAACTTGACTCATTCTAAAATTACTAATGTCATATCCGTCGTGGCAGGCCAACACTGCTGTGTGGCTCTCTATGGGTCCTATTTTTTACCGTGCCCGCGATAAAATTGAAATACTAGTATGTTCAATGCTTGATTCTACTTGTGTAAACAAATTAGACAAATCCTTCCAGCTGGGAGATCCACTCCAGCTAGTGTATAGTTGGTACATATTTTCAACTCATGGTTCTTGAGGCATTTCAAGTGTTCCAATATGTCATACCTTAACATTTGTAAAATGATAGCTTATCATCAATCTACATTATAACCTATACATGTTGGTCTTGTCTATGACGCTATGAAAGCATACTTGATGAGAAGTGCCGATACCATTGTTCCGTGTCAATGAAAATAATGTACTCTCTGAATATCACGGAGCTAATTCCCCACTCCTTAAAAGGCAGTGGATCTCATTTGCAAACATCCCCGCAGACCAGGAAAAGATAACCCATGCCCTTGGCTATTGATGAAGGGCATTTCAGTGAAATCTGGAGGTCAGTGATTACTAAATTTGAAAAATGCGAAAGATAAACAATAGAGCGTTTGGTAGGTAAGAATTTTTCCTCAGCGAGAAAAAAATTCAAATCAGAGTCTAACGGTCACTATAATTCCACTAAAACTGAGTTTTTGGCTCCTATTTTTGCTGAAGGTTCCCAGATGGCATTTTCTTCTAATGCCGTTGTATTTTTACAATGTAAGTTTTAGGCATGCAAAAGAGATCCCCTGCTTTAGGAGTGTGATTAGAGACCACTCCTTTTGGAGGCTGAAATTTTAAGACAGTGAAAACACTGTCGTTTTAGAGTAAATTGTCCACTCTCTTATAATTTTAGTTCCGAAATTTAGCTTCAAAAGGAGGGGTCCCTAATCATACTTCTGAAGGAGTGGGAATTAGCTCTATGACATTTACAAGAGTAGTGTTTCCTACAACTGTGTTTAAATGGCAGTGTTTTCTTATTTTTGCACAAAGTTAGTTCAAATAAATAATACCGTGCGATTGAGCAATAATTTGCCATTGAAATTAGCGCTTCGTTGTTTATTATTTCAAAGGTAACAAAATCCAATCGGTAACAGAATCTGGAATCCCATCCATCTGATGTTTCTTTCAATCGCAAGCTACAATTCCGAACCAAAGTATTTGTTCATTGGTAATCTCTTTCAGCAAGTACGAGTAAACGGCAAATATTTGAAGATTAAGATGTTTCAAGTCGTCATGAAATAAGAATACTGTATAACTTTTATCTAGATTTTTGTTAAGAGGCGGAAGTAAAGTAGATAATAAAGAGGTTTTGAAGAGAAAAAAGGCTCTCCGGCCGTTCTCCATCCGTACCTATCAATCAGAATACATGACACTCGAAATACACGCCAAGGACTCGCGTATCTTTCGCGTTCCATTCGATAGTCGGAGAGACATTCATCTGTATGGACGGACGGTATGAATTTATGATATTTTAGCGGCACGCGACAAAACAAGATTGTTGGCCGTTTGTCGCGGTGGCTGTAAAGCGTTAAAATGCGTGACATCTGCGGCTTAATCCCTCTGGCCTCATATTCTTGGGAAGCTGTTTAAGATGGCAAGGTTGTTCAAGTGCTTCTCGGTACAATAACCTTCCTCCCTTTTCTCCCTCTCCGTCCTGTAAAGTAATGGCCTGTGTAATCTCAGTTGCCGCATAAATGCCATTGCTGGTCACTTTTTTGGAGAGATAATAAAGGGCTTGTCGCTAATGAACTCTGGGTAGGATGCATGTACGTGTTTCGATTTATGACTCGCCATGATAGCCACTCTTCTCTCATTCTCGAAAAGGGAATTGATACCAGCTGAAAGACTTTGCTAATATCGACTGAAGGATTAGGACCGTACTGATATATTCTGGTATCATTATGAAAAGGGCCACGTGGGAATTTACCTTTCTAACCTTCAGCTCATCAAACATGTTAGGGCTGATATTGAATCTTTGTCTTTAAGATTTTTTTTCTTGCAAAAGGCGAGTTAAGCTTCAGAGTACCCATCACCCCAAGTCTCTGTACGTATAAGTTAAGTGCAAGATGAACACGGATCACATAGAATTGTTTGATTTGATCAGCAAGGTAAAGCAAAATACATTGTGAATGATTCTATCACGTCTAAGCCGTGACGTGAGGTGATCCTATAGTAGATAGCGAAGTCCGCTATCAACGTATGCTCTATCAATGCAGGACGGCGCCGTAGGAGGGGGGCGGGGTGGCGTGGTCAGTCTATGGATTTCAAAGTACTTTATGAAAATCAGGGGTGGTTTTTTTTTGCGTTTGTGGAACCCCCCCCCCTCCCTTTCAACGATTTGCTGTTTTAACCGCAACGGATATGATTTGTGTGAAACTGCTTCCTGCGGACCTGAGAAGTTTTGGTGTGTGTTGTGTGTGGTGGTGTGGTGTGTGTTGGTGTGTGTGTTTGTGTGGTGTATTTTTTATGTTTGTGTGTTTGTGTTGTGGTTGTATTTTGATGCTGTGTTCGTGTGTGTGTGTGTGGTGCGTGTGTGTGCGTGTCGTGTGTGTATGCGTATGTGTGTTGTAGTGCGCGCGCGCGCTGTGTGGTGTGTGTGTGTGTGTGTGTGTTGTCGCTTTGTTGTTTGGCCGTGAAAGATATGATTTCGCACTAAGTTCCCGTAGCCCCTCAAGATTTTACCCCTCCGCTGCGCGTGTGCAAAGTTCTATTGAAACGTGTGTGCGAAGATTGTGTGACATTGTATATACTTGGATATCTTTGGTTTTAACTTTCCTTACTCAATAAGAAGCCTTTATCGCGAACACCCGTCTCAGCTCTTTTTGAGAAGCTTAGCAATATTCGGAATATTGATATATTACGAGAACTGTGGAATTCTTGAATTGTCCATGTCAGATCATCATGGTAAACAATCACGAAATACCTTCATCATTCAAATATGCTTTTGAAATATTATAGATACTACATTCATATATTTATTGTGATCTTTCCAAATAAAAAACAATTGAAAGATATTCGCATCTGTTTATTTCATTTGTTTGACAAGGATACTTGCATGACTTTTTTAGTGTGACCTTGTTTATTTCTTTCCTGTTATCGAACTTTCTCCGAGTAAAACTGGTCAAAATTTTATGTTGTTAGGCCTTATAGGTCTGCAGCGTATGAACAATGTAGATTGAAAGTGTTATTTTTGCCATCTGTGCTGTATCAAATTTGATAAACCATGACCTCAGTGATGAATTGTTCGAATTTTTTTTTTATCTAGTTCAACAGTCAATCAACAGGTTCCCCCATTAAATGGCAGGCTGTTTTCGCTTTTTCTCTGCTCGTATGGGCGCGTAAGCCTGGCCGTTGACGCAGGGAAATTGAAATGGGCCAAGTGGGCGTTTAAGGTATTTGCCTTAAAGTTGAATTTATTCGACGCCTGCAGAATT
>JZLH01S0404239.1:0-14318 GCA_001188425.1 Eucidaris tribuloides | reverse complement strand
GACCAGTCTTGAGCAAGTTGCCATGAAATTTTGTTTGAATGTCAGTGGAGTCTAGGACTGCAGACTGTACAGATCTATACAGAAAGCAAACGCCGGATCAAGAGGATCGCCTATCTATTATTGCAATTGTAGTTTCAACTCGTGCAAGTAACGGCAGAAGCCTGAATTTGTCGAGATCCTTACAAAGGGCAGATTTCCTCCTACATGCCCTCGTAGTCAGGTAGTAGTCGTACAGTTAATAAAAATCATTAGAATGAGGTCAGGACCCTTGAGTTTGAGACGAAATTTTTTATTAAAGCAGGCTCGACCAGAAGATTCCGTATTGTATGTGTATAGGTTGCCGATTAACTATAGCAGATGTCGATCAAAGGCTTTAGATTGAGAAGAGTAATTTCCATTCCAATGTTGATCGACCTTCTTCGGTATTACAAATGCACTATAGCCCATTCATCAGTGATTAAAGGCATCAACTCACATAAAGGAAGGATTTGAAGTAAGTACCGTTAAATACATGTTTTGAAACTCGTCCGCTCCTTTCGTCTCTAAATGTAATTACACCTGGGGTTAATGTAGTCAGGTGTAAGGTTTATCGTTAGGGATTCTTAATTAAAGTCGCACATACCTCAACACAGTTTACAATAGTGACAGCTATGGAATACCTTACGCAAATCCGTCGCATCTTTTGCTTTGACGGGTAATTTAAGAAGACATCTTGGGCACTCGAGTTTGTGATCATGCAGCCACGCGAGTATATTAGCATCACGTTCCGAACACGATGTCCTATATTCGCGATTGTCCTTCCCATGAGCAGCGCGGTCTGTTCAAAGGTGTATAATTAAGTACTCTTACGAGTGTTAAATGGTCTCCGCTAGTAATGAAAAGTAGCTCATAAAGGATCATCATTCCACATTCCAAAATGTTCAGCTTCTTACCACAACCCGTAAAGATTGTGTTCTGTTATACACGCGTGTAGAATGATCTCATTGAACAAAATGAGCTAAATCATTCGTCATGTAAAGATTCACCTAAATCTTTACAATCACTGAACTTTTGGGCGGGAATGTCAGTGTTGTAAGGGTCTCGCAAATCTAGTTCCTGTCGGTAATTCACGCTCATAACGTGTCCTAACTTCAGGATTTTATTCATCAGAAATAAGGAATTTTATCTCTAATGAATGAATCATTGCTTTTGTTTTCTTCAAGTTCTTCAACAACGTTTGGTGTCATGTGTTTAAACATTATACAATCTAGTTGCACGGTGTTTATTCGCGCGCACTGCATGGTGTACAGTTTACAACTCTCGCAGTCATCACATGGCTCTAGATTACAGCTCGACCGACTGCCAGGATCAACTTGTGTTTGTTTAAGCATTTTGCTTGGAGGCCGGTGCTCTTCAGAATGAAAATATTTCAAAATTTAGGTGAGATATGCACGTACTTCTTGTTTATATTTGAGTCCATTCATTGCACGGAGAGCAACGCTCTTGGCCATCCATTCGTAAGGCATCACTTTACACGAGGGTGTATTTTACCTGGCTAAATTTATCCTGGATGGTGGAAGTCAGTTAGTTACCAACTTGTTCATCTGACATCTGGTAGTTGACAACTCTTTTGCATGCCTAAAAATTAACATTGTGTAAACAATGGCATTTAGAAGAAAATGCCACCTGGGAACCTTTAGCAAAATATAGGACCTGGAAACTCAGTTTTAGTGAAATTATAGTGACCGTTAGACTCTGATTTGAATTTTTTCTCGCGAGAAAATAATTCCTAAGATAGATATGTACACTAAACAGCTATTGTTTTTCTTCGGCATTTTCAATACCCCCCCCCCCCCCCCCCCCCCCCCCCCCCCCCCCCCCCCCCCCCCCCCCCCCCCCCCCCCCCCCCCCCCCCCCCGCCCCCCCCCCCCCCCCCCCCCCCCCCCCCCCCCCCCCCCCCCCCCCCCCCCCCCCCCCCCCCCCCCCCCCCCCCCCCCCCCCCCCCCCCCCCCCCCCCCCCCCCCCCCCCACACCCCCCCCCCCCCCCCCCCCCCCCCCCCGTCTAGGAAATAACTGACCCCAAATTTCACAAACATGCCTTCATCAATAGCCTAAGGGATGGCTATCTTTTCCTGGTCTGTGGGGATGTTTGCAAATAAGATCCACTGCCTTTAAGTTTGTAAGGGGTCCACCCATTTTATCAAGCCATACGTGTGTTTTACGGGGTGCTCGATCCTGTCAATTTTATGGTTATGTAGGTATTTTACGTGATTTATGAAATAAAAACTGAATTTGAACTCGTTTCTTCTAGTACATGATAACATTGAGTGCAAATCTATCCCTTTTAGTTTTCCAGTGATCATTGAGTGTTAGATTCGCCTGAGTAAATTGCTGTGGCTTCGACAATAGTAGCTGGACTGGTGTCCTAGTCCTCCTTCTCCGCCGCCTCCTCCTTCTTTCCCCTTTCCATTTCCCTCCTCCTCCGTCTTTTTCTGATATTTGTTCAACAAAGCGGGAATGTTTGACTGTGAACTTATCACAACAGGAACCTTACATAGCATACTTGTTATTGGTTACCATTGTGCCCTATACTTCCAACCCTGCCTTTTCACATTAACACATGCAGTTTATGGAGGAATAGACAGGTATTCTACCACACACACACACACACACACACACACACACACACACACACACACACACACACACACACACACACACACACACACACACACACACACACACACACACACACACACACACACTACACATGTTTTGTGTAGCTTGGTAATTTGTCAATTTTTATGTTCACCCCTAACGACACCCCCAAAAAAGAGAGAGGAAAAGAGCACACTCCCCAAAAACTTAACACGAAAATAAACTGGCATAAATCCCTAAAGTAAAATAATCCGCCAAATGTGAAGAACTTTTGACAGAAGAGGGATATAAGGGATATAAGACCAGCGGGGAGCCCTGACTTCGAGGGGGACGATGTGTGTAGGAATGCTAACAATGAATCGTGATGGACGTAAATTTACTACAGGTAAACAATAATATCTGGGTAATAAAACAAGAAAAAGGAATATTCCGCGAGGATTTTATCCGTATAGTAGAATCGCTTGCAGCATTTGGAAATCGTGAAAGCAATTTCGAGTCACGCAAGCAGTAAATAATGATAACGTTAACCGGTCGTAAAATAAATGCAGTTTTAATGAGACGAATCGTTTTGAAGGACAAGGTGAACACGTCTGAAAAGACTGATCAACCCTGACAGTTCCGTGAGTTATTAGTCGTTTGTTTGAATTTATTTTTATTTGCGGGAAACATCCACCGCCAATTATTCTGGGTAACAATCATTTTCATGTCATCTTCAATATCTTTCCCGACCAAATGCATTTGGGTTTCATTAAGGATGATAAACATATCTTATTATGTACATTATCTTTGTCTATACGTCAGAATTCGTATATTGGTTTTAAATAAAGTACATATAAGTGAAGGACGCAGATTGCCATTGCAAAATAAACGAAATACGTAAGATTGTTTTTCCACTGTCACGAAAAATATTTTTTTTCCAATGTCGTTTTGCTATTTCATAAGAAGTTAAACTGTACTTAGGTAGTAGCTGTTTTCTCTGGCTTCTTTTTACTCCCCTTCATAATTCTTCATCTTCTTTCTTGAGATGTTTGTGTTACTACATTTGAAATGGGCTCTTTCATGCATCACTTCACTCCTCCTCCTCCTTCTTCGTCTCCTTCTTCTTTTTCTTCTTCTTTTTCTCCCTCTTCGTCCCTTTCTTCTTCATCACCATCAATCGTACTTATCACCATCATCGTTATCATCGTCATCATCATCATCATCATCACCAATATCATCATCGTTTTCATCCTCCTCATCATCATCATTATCATCTCATCCTGTTTTATAATTGTCAATATATCTTTATCATCACCATCATCACTGCACTAACCACAATCTCAATCGTCACCATCATTTCTATATTCATATATGTCATCACCATCATTTTCATCATCATATAGGCCTAACTATCATCAATCATGATCATCAGATCACGACCACCACTACCACCATTACCATGGCGTGAATAATCGGACATCGATTGACATGCACCATTGAAAACAACAACAACAACAATTACCCCCATCAACCACATCGTTTCCTCATTATGATTATCACACTTCTTCTTTCTCACCTTTGGATGTTTTTACGGTAATCATATCATTGTTATCTTCGTCATGTTTAATGTGATAACATGAAGTATCATTTGAAATTTGACCCCCTTTTTTATTTTGACAACACATGGTCAGCCATAAATTAATACACGTTCATGAGATGGTGTAATATGACGCCAAAGTGATTTCAAACATGAAATGTTTACACCAAATTCACGTCTCAACTACCCGTCCCTTCTCGGAAAAAGGTGCTTGGACTGTGATGCAGATATAAATCTGGGGTGCAGATGGTTTAATTTACCGAGTCCCCGCAGCCTCCTGTTTTGACATGTATCATTCATGTTAATAAGACAAAACAACATTATGGTTCGACGTATTCATCCGTTCATCATTTTGTTCACATAATTTAACACTTTCATTTTCACGGAAGCACCTGTCGTGCGTTTTGTCTGTCACTTGTCTCATGGTGATGCGCAAATCATGGTAAATAGTATATATGCATGTGTCGTTTGTCTGTCTGTTCGTCTGTCTGGGTACGTTTGCGTATAGTTCGTCCTTTCAAAATCATTTCGTAATGCTTGAAAGTTCATTATAAAAGCGGGTAACAATGTCTTAATTGTCCAGTTCAATTCGAATCTGTTACAGATTAATGTACAGACAAAATCACGAAACATTTTCTTTGCTTTCAGAATGGATACCAACTTTTTTTCTGTACAGTTTATACCCGTATACCGCAGACGTAGCCCTATACCTTTGTCTGACATGATTTCATTATATTAAATGGATTACTATGATTGCACCGACGTGACCGACCTCTTGCTTTATTATCCATTAACCCCCCAAGGGCAATCGATTATTTAGAATGACTTCCTAAACGAAAGTTGCCTTATTATGTACAATGTGAAATATTACACCTCTGGGCAAAATATCCCTTTGTCGTCCGTGCAGAGTGAAATGCCTCAAATCCACCATGGCATCGTAAAGTGTGTTGTACAAAAATTAGCAGACGATAATGTTCCACCATTTCGTTAATCTCTGTAAAACTCCCGGCATTTATAACCGTAACAATGCACACTGCATAGTAAATACTCAGAACTTCCATTTCGTTTTATTATTATTATTATTATTTTCGGGGGGGGGGGGGGCAGCTATAGGGATGACGTGGAGATACATCAATGTAATAATTGACACAGTTTTGATAGAAAACTTATTTTTTATTTTTCCTATTCCTTCTTCTTATTCTTTGCTTCGTGTGTTCTTTATTCTGTGTGTGAGGTGAGAATTGATAAGTTATACGTGAAGATTGACTAAAACCTATTACAAATAAATACACTGTAGGAGTGGTGTAATTTAGATTATAATAGTGTGAGATAATACGAGATACATAAAAAATAATCAGCGTTAAGGTGATGACCATATCTCACAATGGCGAGGAGAAGAAGGAATGATATTTGAAGAAGAAAAGAAAGCTAATGATGAAGAAGAAGGAGACGCCGACGACATGGATGGTGATAAATAAGACGGAAAAGAAGACGGGGAAGGAGTAAGAAGAGAAATAGGAGGAGGAGAAAAAGAAGAAGAACAAGAACAAGACGATGAAGAAGAACAAGGAGACAACGATGATGAAGAAGAACAAGAAGAACAAGAACAAGACGTAGGAGGAGAAGGGAAGGAGGAGGAAAGAGCAATGGAAGGAGGAGTAGGAGAAGAAAATGACAGAGGATACGAAAAAGAGGGAAGTAAATGAAGAATGATGCGGTGTAAGGAAATAAAAGAAATGTGAAAAGGGAAAGAAGAGTAAGGAAAAGAAGAGGTAGGAGGAGAAGGGACAGGAGAAGGAGAAGAAGAAAGGTATTGGGGAAGGATGATGAGAAAGCAAGGAATAAAGGGAAGGTGGAAGGGAGGATGGAAATGTATAGCTGTGAAAGAAAATAAAAATCATGCTCCCTCACTTGTCTGTGAAATGTGTCTGAGCGATTTTCACGCCGAGATTGTCGATAACTAAAGGGATCATTTCCGCCGCGCCAACCTCTCCCTGAAGCTTAGCAACTAGCCGGGTAACATTTCGGTCGATACTGTGACGTGTGGAAGAAAACAGCTTTGGAAGTACGCGAAAAGGGTCAGAGAACAGGTGCACGCTGAAAGAAAGGCGAAATGAAAGGAATAGCTGTACTTTTTAGCAGTCACAGTGGTATCGTTTGTTCGTGTGAGGACGTGAGGGAGAATTAAACTGCCAAAGATGTATTATGTTATGAACGAAATTAAATCTTTCGTTTCTGGCCACGTCATTTACAGTGTATGATCGGTAATATTTATCTCGGGATAGCGTGCTACTTTGGTCTGGTTTATGGCCCGGTCACGCGACCTGCGAAAGTAGGTTACTGGTTCGAATTCTGATTATCGTGCTTGCAGAAAGAAAAGAATAATGCGGACATAATGAATTTATGCTGTATTAAATTTCAAGATCATAAATCGAAAAATGTATATCTAATTGTGGATTAAGAGGGTTTTCATTAAGGCGCTCTTTAACTTTGAGGCGTCACGGCCATGACAGATCTATTCATGTACGGATCACGTTTCTTCTTTTGTCAATTCATTCTGTCATGGGGGACATCTTGTGGTGGTCTAGGTACACTGCACTTGTTTACAGAGGAAACACGTTGAAGTTAAAGGCACTGCGAAAGATCCTATGAAGTCAAGGATCAAATTAACGCAATTTACCTTGTTTGTCAATTTCTGATAAAAAAAGGGAGAAATTCTGAAACCTTTCTGACATACCGAATGCCTTTGATTCCAGTGTTGCATGCTTGCCCCGTCTTTCATCTCGTAATTGAATGAATATTTCACTGTGACGGGTTATGAATGTAAAACAAATATTGATGCACCATTTCTTCCTGTTGACATGCATAAGGTACGCGAAGAAAAGGCTGACAATTTTGACGAATGGATTTTCCACGAATCTTGAAATTAATGTTCGGCGCGGTGCAATATTCCATGTACGACCATAAATCATGTTCCCGTACAGAGGCCGATAATAAATAGTTTGAATATGATATTCGTCTCGCACCACACAGTAAACAAGAGACTACTTGAATGTTTTTCAGCTTCTTTATTGCAAATCTTAAAATTCCCCTGTTGAGATTTGATTTAAACGCAGAAAGAGTTTTCTCCGAAAACTGATTTAACAAAATACATGATCTGATCATAAATGGTATTCACGAATTATGCTTTGATGCAGCACAAGATGAGGAAAGTCACTGCTATATTTTATCACGTAACTTTGCATTGTTGGGATAAAAATTTTACCTTTTACAGCAATCATGTTAACTTGACTCACATAAGTCCATGAGGCATCTTAAATTTTGCCTTTTATACTCTGGACTTCGGTAGAGCAAATGATGTCATTGATGCAATCAAGTGAAGTTCGTGTAACTTCTGTTATGGTGTGTCAATTTAACGCATGGATCTGCAAGACATGTCAACTATTATGTCGATCTAAAGGGCGCTTTTGGTCCGAGGGGTTCCATGAGGGGATACCCAAACAATTTATGCCGGTTGCATCATGTTTTCGAGTTATCTATCCGTCTGTTCATGCATAGGCCCGAAATGATTAACGCCACAAGCTAACAATGGCCACAGTAAAAAAAAATGTGAGCTACATTATCCTCCATGATCTTTGATAAGGTCTAGAAATGAAGCCCTGAAAAAAAAATGAATATCAAAATGATGATTTAGTGCTTTTAAAAAAATGAGCATCTACAAGCACTCAAGTTGACCGGATTCACCTGCCCATTTCCTCCCGTAGACTTACTCTGTGTAGATCTACGCTATTTTATTCTCCACCGGAGTGGAAATTGTTTATTCATGCATATCTTTCTAGTGGCAGCATAACTTTCCAAACTTTCGTATTCTTGGGTGTTTATTTATCCATTAAACACTACTATGTAGTTCAAATATCAAAATTTGATATATATTTTTAATTGAAACTCCTCAATGTTACCCTATTACTTTAAGATTATCACTCATTTGTATGTTGATGATTTATCAATAAAAACATAAATAAAAAAATACAAAAATAAAAAAAAGATTATCACCCATTCTGAGATGAGCTGTGGGTCAATGAAGTTAGTCAGCATCACACTCCAAACATCATATGCTAAGCACACGGAGTTTTGTTGCAGTGGTTGTGAGCAAAACAATTGACGTATCTGTAGTTGATTCAAGAGACAACAATTTCACTTTGTCGGCATGGCGTTTGTTGATTTAAACTGGTGTGCTGGTCGAAATAATAACACAGAATTCAGAGCTAAATTTTATGGAGTAATAACCAGCGACGAAGTGACATCTGTCAACTCCAATTGTGACTCACAGTACTTCGAGTCACGGGCTAAGCGTATTACTCAATCAGACTGCACACCGTACTTCATTTGATCACTTAATTTCTCAACATTTGACAACCTGAAGACTCGTAAGTCTTTGAGGGGGGGACGGTAGGGCGTAGGTGTGGTATACTACTGTTTTCTTCTCCACCCCCCCAGAATACTACAGAAGCCGTAACAGTATATAATTGTTGAGCAAGATCCATTAGTTTGATAGTTATTTGATTAGGTTGTTGTGTTCATTCTGATCTGTGTCCATTCAGTTTTCGTTGAAATCGCGGAATTGAGCAGCTCGTGTTTCAAATAATGGGTTTTTAATCAGGTTTATTTAACGAATTCTTCAACCTTCGCAATCGCAAATCAAAATGAAAGGAACATCTGAAATTATAATTGTTAAATGTTCGAACAATACTAAGAGTAAGTGTACTAATGATAAAAAATGTTCAATTAAATGTTTGCAGTTTAGTTATATGGTTTAGGTTCAGGGGTAGTGTCTTGAACAACGAATATCTCCAAACGTTCAAAATGTTGTGTTTTCCATGCAGCCATACGCTGTAATAGTGCAGTGGGTCTTAGAACCAACAGCCCCTAAGTAAAATGTGATTCGGTAGAGGTAGGCCTACACGCATACAGCCATACACGCGTAACTGATTTGTTATATGGGAACCAACATGTATTCCTACCCATACCATGGAGAAATTTCTTAGCATTTTTTTGAAAAAAAAAGGGTCGGTCATTTTCGTTGGTGTCACAAGGGCGTAGGCTGGGGAGGGGTGCACTGGGTGCACGTGCACCCCCCCCCCCCGCAGAGCCAGAGGAGTTCCACCCTAATAGCAAAACATGCAAATTTGCACCACCTTTTCTGCTTTCAACGCCTGATTTTCTCAATTTTAGTTCCACCTCCCTAAGATGTGCACCTCCCAGTTCCACCTCCCCATGCCCAAACCAGCCTACGCCCTTGTGTCATTAGCCCTTTAAATGAACCTTACAATGTGTGAGTGTGAGAAATAAGATCAGTCGTCCACGGTTATAATATCATTAGAATCTTGTGATTTTTATTAGCACTGTGTCAGAGTATCAAGTTCCATATGATTACTCTACTTTATAGGGCCCATAGGTATCTAGAGACTGGAGGCAATACCCGATGAGAATTCAACTTCTGGATGCGTTCCAGATGATAACCTATTGTATGTTGCCTCGTCGTAAAGGCCCCCATACATTCATTTTCTGATGAATTATAGTTTGTAAATCTGAAGTACCGAGAAAGGGTAAACGGGAACTACTGCCAGTGTGTCCTTTTTTGCGCCCCCCCCCAAAAAAAAAAATACTATGGGAGTTGGTGCACTTTGTAAAATTACCCGAAGCAACCCTCTACCCTTTTGTCCTGATTTGTGAATTACTTATATCTAGATAAATCTGATAAGTACGCTAGGTATTAATAACAATTATGGGATCCGTCAGTGAACAGCTATACGAGATAGAAATGATGAATGGTTTGATAGATCCACGATTGAATGGCGATAATATTTATTACATTTCTGTACCACCGCAGGCTCTAACTTTAATTAAAAACGCGACCTTGGGTATGTATCACTCCAATGATAAGATATTCATTACCAAATCCTCGTTTGATACAGCAACGAAGCTTTAAAATTACATTTCCTTTCAAGTTGAAGGTCTCGTTCCTGTATTATATTTCCTTTTAGCCCAAATGCTGGTGATAATATTTCATTCTGTACACCATGTTTTTTTCTGAATGGAAAATAATTATTTTAGTCAAGAGGTAGATGATTTATGTTCGACCTGGTAGTATAGGGAAAGAAATGTAAGGGCAGGAAGTTGCTAAAATCTCAAATCAGTGACAGCCGAAAGGCAGATAGATTCATATCACCCACTTTCTTCGCTTATGATGTATAACTACTGGTTTAACTACATATCAGGTACATGTGCTGCTGAGGAAATTAACTTCCGGATGATCATATGTATTTGTTAACAAAATAATTGCGATTACCAATTTATGAGTCGGGTAGAAAGCTTGCCTGAACTGTCATATGAACAAAATAATGTCGTCGAGCCACAGATTAAACCATAACGATATATAATCAGGGTACTTAGTAAAGAGAATAAACGCCATAAATTGCGAGTCACTTTATGCATTATTTTCTGTGATTAGAGGGATATCTTACATGAATTACATATGGATTTTTTTTTTGCCTTATGGTTACTCATATAGGACGATGCATGACGATTTTTTTTACTGCATATTGTGATAAGAAAATTGGTAAAAATGTGTTTCATGAGTACATCAATGATGCTGCATTATTGAAACTGAAATAACTATTTTATATTAAATCATTAGAGGTACTAGAATGTCTTAATTGTCCAAATTTTAAAAAACCAACGATTTAACATAGCTTTATTATTCTATTTCTTGTTTAAAAAGAATTACTTTTATAAGTTTAAAGGTAAATGACACGATTGGGGGTAGTCCTCAACTTGGGCTGAAATGACTCTAGAATCAAGTAAACTATGAAAGGATTATCCTGTGAAAATCTTGTAGTCAAACGTTGACTCATTCTAGAATAACTAATGTCTATTGTCCCTCGTGGCAGACAAACCTGCTGTGTGGCTCTCTATGGGTCTTATTTTTATCGTGCCCCGATGAAATTGAAATACTAGTATGTTCATGCTTGATTCTCCTTAAGTAAACAAATTACAGACAAATCCTTCCAGCTGGGAGATCCGCTCCAGCTAGTGTATAGTTGGTATACATTTCAACTCATTTGGTTCTTGAGGCATTTTCAAGTGTTCCCAATCATGTCACTAACCTTTAACTTTATAATGACACGTTCTGTTGATTGTGACCGCTTTTTCATATGTGGTATGATATCATATATCTCATGATATGTTATATCATATACTGTATCATAATCACTATATTATATCAATATATCATAATATTTTTCATGAAATGTTATGTCATATATCATAATCACTATAAATATCATTTGTTACATCACAGCATCATACTTAATCATATCATCATTATTATATCATATCATATATCATATCATATATATTTTCATATATCATATCATATATCATATCATATCATATATCATATCATATATCATAATTATCATTTCACATCATATCATCTTATAATATTTCGTCGTGCGCATGGCAAAATGTCGTTAGAGCAAAAAGGTGTTCATGGCAAAATGTCGTTAGCATGTGCTGAAAACAGAATGTCATTAACAGTAAATTGCTTGTAATGTTACAACCATTGGCTTATTTCACATGAAATCAAAGTATTGTGATCTTTTAGGTCCTTTTTATAAGTATGTTGGGCAGAAATATGGAATAAGTTTTTTTGTCAAGTTAGATTCAATTTAATGTTAACGACATTTTGCTTAGAACACTTGCTAACGGCATTCTGCCATGCACACCTTTTTGCTCTAACGACATTTTGCCATGCGCACGACGATTTCATATTATATCATATCATGTATATCGTATCATATATCATATCATATCATATCATATCATATCATATCATATCATATATCATGTCGCATCAAATTCAATAATGCAACCAATGTACTATTTGCGAACTGTATATCCCCATCACGAAAAAAAATGCAGCTTCTCTGAGAAACAATTTAATTAACACTATAGGCCTACATGTTGACTAAGGTTCGCTGCTTCACAGTGGACAATGCTGCTCTCGAATACAGCCATGCACTTTGGTAGTAGGTTCGTGCAAGGGGCTGTTTGAAGCTCCTTGGTTCGTGGCACCGAATCTCTATCTTGCTGCTTGCGCGTATAGGAATGACCAATGACCACCCCTGTTGACTTTGACCTAGTTAATCCTTCTCATACCAGAGATTCGATGAGAGATGTCTTCAGACCAGGATTACTCACGTGACATCGTCTCCGATGATCCATATCTTCATAACCAGATATTTTTGTAAGACGTTGTAGACGCAGCCGTGAGACGAAATAATTCAGCGAAGCATGCAGAAGGGCGTCATCATAATAAAGCAGGAGGGCGTTATCAATATATTGCCTTTAACTTGAAAACCATTGGCTTAATTCACATGAAACGAAGGATTGTGATATTAAGACTCCTCTAACTGTCTGTTAAATTGAAAGATCAAATTAGCTGATGCTTTTCAAGTTGGAAACAATTTATTGTAAGCGCAAGTTTGCTTAGACAATTATGCTAACGCCCTTCTACTTTTGGTGGGACATGTGTGGTGAAGTATGCACGGACGGAGGAGCTGTTATTATGGACATTATTTTGTACAGCTTCCAACTCTCTTTGATTGACTGTTTTCTGAGATATATGTGATGCTGCATTTGAAACGGGCTCTTCAACGTATCACCTATTCCTCCTCATACTCCTACCTCTTGCTTCTTCTTTTTCTTCTTCTTCTTCTTCTTCTTCTTCTTCTTCTTCTTCTTCTTCTTCTTCTTCTCTCTCTTCTTCTTCTTTCTTCTTCTTCTCACTACTACTGGCTGACTACTTCTCCTTCCTTATTAATCTGATTGTTTTTCATTTTTTGATCACTATTGAACCACCTCGTTATCTAGAAAACGGAGCAGCACCATTAAAGGTTAAAGTGACATCATTCGGGGAAACACTTGAAAATGCCTGCAAGAACCAACAATGAGTTTACTGAAATAATATGACCAGCTGTTCACTAGATTATGTGAATCACAATGGGAGGAATTGTCTGCTAATTTGTTTACTTGAGGAGAATCAAGCCATAAACATAGCGAGTATTTATGTGATTTGCCGGGTAGGATAAAAATAAGCAACCATAGAGAGCACACAGCAGGGTTTTCCATAGCTACTATGTAGATATTGACGTTGTTTAGTTTGAGAAGACAGCATGAACGTTTGATACACGATTTTCACAGGAGAAGCCTTGCATAGTTTAATTTACATTGGATTCTTAGATTAGTATCGCCAAGTTAAGAGGATACCCCAATCATGTAATTTACTTTGAATGAAATAGTGGAATTTCAAATTCTGAGAGATCGCGCAAGAAAACAAGCAGAGGCTCCTGTATGTTCATTCTAATGTTGCATACATATTTTTGCACGACTGCACCCACTGTTTATGAAAATATACACCACAGCACGTGAACTATATTTTAACTGTCATCAAATACAGCGGTTGCGAACAAAAGTTGCTACAAACTGTTTTACCAGCATAGATTTATTTTGATTCCATCTATTAATATACCTTTCACTGCATGAAATCATGTTACCACAACCCTGCATTATAAGTCGAGTCAAAACGCAGCCGATATTTTCCATCGTCCTTGAAGAAGACATTAACAGATTGAACATGTGATGCGATCTTTCAAAATGTGAGTCATATTGTGCCAGATATTACAGCTACTTTAAGCTTTGGGGTCCGTCACGGTGCGAAACGCATCCATATGTCAAAAGAACAAGGTATCGCACTTTGCGTTGTAAACTGTTTTTCTCTCGCTGTCTGAGATCCAGATTCCATTTATCCTAAGTGAGAAAAATGGGCTTGAAGATTTGATGCCGCCTTACATTGAACCATTTGCCGTGTTCTTGGTTAAGTATGATTCATTGACCTGATATCTGTAATATTTTAGTTCATTCGTCTTGGAAAAACATAAAACAGACTATAGAGACGATATACCGAATAAGAATATATCCAGCTATCTGACTATGCACAATGCGTCATGTCGTGCACGCTGCGCCATCAAATCAGCGCCAAATA
>JZLH01S0404206.1:14007-26599 GCA_001188425.1 Eucidaris tribuloides | reverse complement strand
AAGTCTCTCACGAGACCATATTTACACGCTTAAAGCTAACTTGAAAATGAATGTGAGATATTGATCATGCCGGATAGTACATTAAAAAATAATAATAAATGACAGGGCGGCGTTTTAACATTCTGAAGTTTTATCAGTCAACTCGTCTTTTCCGCTGCTCTGACAGGGGAACAGGATAACAGTATATGAATCTTTACGACAGTGTGAATTATGTTATTGAATCCTTGCGATAACTACTCACAGGGGACAACAAATCAATGATTTCGCATTCAAGTAGTGCGAGGAGCTGATGTACCCTCTAGTGCAAGGGTAGATTGCCAAGCAGAGATAACACTTACCGCACACAATAGTTTCTGAGATGTTTGCTTAGCTGTGTTTGAGGCACGCTATACTCGGCTGCGATTTCACCGAAGATATAGCCGGAAGATTATATACGCTGTTGCAATCCTTATCATAATACACATTCTACAACCGTCGGCATTCTTCGACTACCTGTATAAGACAGTTAACTGCAGTGCAGTGAGTAACATGATAATTTTTAACGTTGTTATTTCTTTTCAAACATTCGTAAAATGAATTTAAAGATTGTGTCATTGATTTGCACGTCAAAAAACATCTATATGAATGAAATCAGCTGAAATCATATCCAATGTGAAGATTAATATAAATAAACACCTCTCGCAGAGACTTGGGGTAAAATATTGAGTTTTGGTGAAAATCTGGATGGTTAAACTTCATCCTTTTTCAAATTGCTCAGGAGCAATTTCAAAAAATCCACGACGTCAAACGTGCACGTGTCGTTCCAAAATTGTCCGATCAGCCGTTAGCCAATGGTCGCACGGGGGTTAGCCGTTTAGCCAATCACTGTGCGGCGTGTGCGCTCCGCTGGTCTTGCGACGGTACACAGTAACCGCGATTCGCAGTTTGAGCAAAATTGAAACTCACATTCTGGTAACATGCCGTTATTAGTTTTTCTCATAAAACAACAAATTCATGACGTATGGATCTCAGACTTTCAACACACCATTTGTAAGTACTATACTACCGTTTGGTATTGATAATGAAGGGAAGTAATGGACTTGCACATCCCTGACACAATCTTTAATGTGTCCCTTGAAATAGATAAATGAATGAATACCAAAATAATAAATACGTTAACAATGAATGAATGAACGAATGAATGAATGAATGAATGGATGAATGAATAAATAAATAGATAAATAAGTAAATAAATAAATAAATAAATAAATAAATATATATATAAACAGATACATAAATAAATACATAAATACATAAATAAAGAAATAAATAAATAAATACATACATAAATAAAGAAATAAATAAATGATGATAACAATAATGATGATGATGATGACATGATAATGATGATAAGGACGAGGACGAGGAGGAGGAGGAGGATGATGATGAGGATGATGATGAGGGTGATGGTGATGGTGATGATGTTCATCATCATCATGATCATCATGATGATGAGGAGGAGGATGGTGGTGATGATGGCTACAATGATGATGATAATGATAATGATAATGATGATGATGATAATGATGATGATGATGATGATAATGATGATGATAATGATGATGATAATGATAATGATGATGATGATAATGATGATGATGATGATGATGATGATAATGATTATGAATATGATAATGAATATGCTATAACTATGCACAAGAAGAAATGTCATCATACTCATAATAACAGGATTCCGTAGAGTTAGAATTTGTCGAATTTTGCTTATTTCATCTTGTATGTTTGAAGTGTAGGCCCTTATTTTACAGTGAAAGTACATGTATCGATACTCTACTATAATCATGCTGGTGACCTAGCTGTCGATATTACACCGTACATTTCTCTCGAATCGATTAATTTCAATATAATTTATAATGAATGTGTAACTGTGGTCACGTTTCGCACGTCTCCACTAACAGTAGATGTCCAACGTGTGCCCATTTCCATCACATTGTAACAAAAATTACCTATACGTAGATACTTTATGTTATTATTTTATCTTTTTCACAACAACGGGAAAGGAATTGTGTACGCCGTGGGAGATGTAATGGAGATCGAAATGACCCACTTATCAACGGTCTCCAAGGATATGTTACGAATAGTTCCCGTTATAATAACGAAATATTTCTGGAGTTCATGATGATCCGCATCACGTCGATAATTTGATGGTCAATTTATGGATTCTGTTTTGAATGATGGGCTCGTGTGTCATCTGGATTACAAAGCTGAATACTCAGGACTGACCTACAAAAATTACAAGAGCTTCGGAGAGAGTAGTGAGACATGAAACCAAAAATGGACGTCGCTACTCCCTCGAGAAGAAGCTGTGATGCCGAATCCTGGAGGAAGAAAGCGTGTGGGACGTCGGTCAGCCAACAATAGTCTCTCAGGTGTGCTGTTTGTTTAGCTGTGTTTGATGGATATGTATATGGACCCCCAAACCCATCGCGTTGAAATGGGATTCTGCTTCTGGCCTTAGCGATAATGGACGTCTTGAAAAGTCGTCATGAACGGAAAACGCCGGGTAAATTGCCTCACAGTTTACCGTCAGGGGGGGGGGGGTTACGCGTTTAAAGAAAACGCTGAACATTTCGTTGGATTTTTTTTTCATAAGTTGCTGCATTACTTAACACTGAACTATTTTTTTGCGTTTAGACATTTGCTGTAAAATAAAGCCAATAATGACTGCTATAAATTATGACCATTTGCTCAATCCTCAATGTCAATGTTTGCATTGTATGGTTGTTTTTATTTGTAATGGAAATTGCAAATTTCGGTGGAAAACTTTATATTTCTTGGTAAAGATGCAATAAAAGTGGCTGACACTTTTTTCGAAGATAAATAATTGAATTTGTGTTTGAATGTTCCAGAAATTTGACTAAATGTACATATTCTAATGAAATGAAGTATAATGATTGGAAAACAAAGACCCAAGCCAGAAAAGAAAACGAGTGTACGTTGTCCAGTTGGGTATTAATTTCTTTGGGGGCTAGTTTGTCATCAAAAATTTGAGTCGTTTGGCATTCTTATCCTGAAGTTATGAATGTATGTAAGGAATAGGATGCACATGCTTTTTATAACATAGTTTACTTTATTCAAAACGTTAATTTCTGAAGAATACTGTAAGACTTTTTTTTCAAAACTGATGTTACATTATGAAAAACTAAGAATCAAATGCGCTCAGAAGGTGAAAAAAAACTTATCGAAGACGTGAATTATTTGTTTTTCAGAATGTTTGAGGCAAACAAATGATAATTGTATTTTTTGAACCTCATATTCTGTGTTGGGCGCATATGCTATATTAACTCATAAAAAGGTTGTTTGTAAGTCAAAGTCTGTTGATATTTACCCCACATCAGAGCGTGGCATCGAAGTTTCTAAAATATCTCAACAGTGATTGTGTTAAATGTTTCAATCACGGCCCGCTACTGTCGCTTCTTTATATCCGCGTATTCATTACACGCAGTTCCTGCACTCAAGCTATACTAACAACACGAAATCGCCTCTTCTTCTTTTTTTTCCTCTTCATGCACTCAGCTCGTAATTATTTGAACGCGTTCACCTCTCTGGATCGCTCGGGTTCAACCATTCAATAACAAAGGGAACTCGGGTGTCAAGCCGGGAGGAAGTGGACATCGGCAAGCAGTCATAACCCTAGGACATTTCCATATCGAGTTGCCCATCAATATTTAGCCCACATAGTTTCCTCCATGACCGAAGACACTTGTTTCGAGCGAAACGAGCTTCTTCGACAGCTATATAAAACATGTAAGAAAAACACGGGGCGTTTGCATCTTAAGTCAATGGCTGAGAAAGACACGGCCACGTCAGTTTAGATTTACGCTTCCACCGTCTTAGAACTGATAAGAGTAGGATAAGGTATTACAATCTAGACAGAAAAGCATAATTCAGACTCAACAGTTGCAACATGTGAAATGAAAAATGCATTTCTAGTAATGTAAATATCAACCCAATAAATTGCATTCATTTTGGTATTGTCTTCATAATTCATGGTTATTTTTCTTATGTTGTCCAGGAATGAATGTACATTATTCAACATATTAACTAATTAATATCATTATAGTTATACAAAGATGAAATGGCTGTAGTATTATTAGCATGTCCAGTTAGTTTACTTCAATGTCATATTTATCTATCTATCTATCTATCTATCTATCTATCTATCTATCTATCTATTCATGGTTTACCTTTTATTATTGTTTCAACATCTCAAACAAGCCTCGTGCAAATACACTGAAGAGCATAAAAGCACTTTTGTGTCAATTTCCAAATTTCATTTATTGATTACGTATAAGTAAATAGTGTTGTTTGAAAGCTGTTAATGAACACGTTGATAAAACAATTGATATGGCCAGTATTTTGAAAGATTATTTTACAATCTGCGTTGGTATTTTAAAAAGAATGGCATGGTTGGGGGCACTGGCAAATGTCTTGCCACCCAAGTGGTTGAAACATATATTAATGTATACACCAGCTGGAGTTTATGTCTAGGCTGGAAGGATTTATCTTAAATTTGTTTACTTGAAGAGAAACAAGCACGAATATACCAGTACTGAATTTAAGAGTACACAGCTACTGTTGCCGATTGGAAAATTCTTTTTTCATCAAAATTTCACATTTCATTAGTTCCAGGTGACAGTAAATTACATTTGCATTATAATGTGGGACTAATTCACTTCATATGCAATAAAAAGTTGATGGATTGCAGTTTGAATACCGACTGAGTCAACTCAGTTTGCTGCGTGTTGGATAAGGATAGTCTACCATATTGATGTCTGTGTTCATACTATTGTCAGCAGTGGGCGATTTTGTAGCAGATTTGTCAAAAACGAAGTTTCTGTGTTTTCAACTATCTCTCCGTACTATAGTGACATTGTTTAGAATACCATCTGTTCACAGAAGCGTTTGAAAGCAGCTGATATCAAAATGATGTTGTTCTGCAAGTAATCAACCAGTACTGTGTATTCTCTTTAAGTATGACCCATTCAAAGCTATGCGACAAATTTGCCTGGCACAGCGGATACCGATGGTGACCATAATATAAAGCAGAGAAAACATTAAATTTTGTCCACAGCATTTTCACAACTGAAACCGTTAACACTGTGCCTCATTCTAGAATAGCATTATTCTCAAATAAGTACTGTCTCTAAGCATTTTATTTCCCTTTAAACTCCACTAGAACGTTAATAACAACCATTTGCGAATTATTTCTGTGAGATACTAACATGATAAATTAGATATTTTTCATTCGCAAATAGATTTGTTCTAGTTTACATGCACAAAATGTCACCTAGCTCGTAAAATACATTATTGCGATAACGCTTAAACAAAAGACAAGATTGATATTGATCAGTTTGCCAAACATTCAATTATTCATTGCAATAAATCAGGGTGAGGTATAAAGCTGGCCCTTGACATGATTCATGAAGTGAGAATCTTGACAGGAATGTCCCTACTACACCAGCTGATGCCTAGTCCATATTTAGACCATTTTGAAGCCATATGTTAAAAGACCGCATTGTAAGGGCTTCTATTCTATGTCGCTGAAGTGATACTTGTTAGAGTATCGATTTATTAAAAAGCTCGCGGCGTTCTTGCTGCCCTTTGAGTCGCAATATACGTACGCTTACATGTAGAGATTGCTTCGTAATTCTCCTTACGAATGTTCATAGATGATATCAATGGTAAAGACACAAGGACGGATAAAGCAAGTTGGTGGACATCCCCCTACGCCCTAAAAATAACACCGATGGATCAGACAACCGACCAATTTACAAGGTTATTTCGCCCGATGTTACTACGATTAGAAGTCATTAATCCTCTTTTGAGCGCGGTTATTGTTTCCTTGATTCATTAAACTCCGTGTCTCATGAAATTCTGGTGCCACTGATTCAGTCACGTCTACAACAGCAAAAACTGATCAATTGAACTATCTGACATGATCCAAATTGTAAGCCAGTTACATTAGACAGACGTGTGCCCTTTTAAATTAAGGGCACGCGTCTGCATCAGATTACAAAGATATATCACGGGATTGATTAAATAGTTTGAGTGACGACGCCATTAAGTGCACGAAATATTCATTTCCTCTTGTTTAAATATTTTAAGTTAAAATGTTGAATTATTTAGCTTTTTTCAGTTTTAAACGACAAATACGGACTTCGCTTTTTTTTCATTTCAATAAAATGCTTAACCATTTTTGGGGGGTTTCCGTTGTAGATCCCCCTAAAGCTGGCCTTACCTGTTAATGCCTTGGTGCACTTTCACAAATTCTTAGTCCAACCGTTTTTTTTATCAACCCCCCCCCCCGTAAAATACGGATGCTGCCATTTAACAAATTTGACAACATATTCAAACTTTAGAAAATATTAAAAAGTCGTCGAAGCAACTAATTTTGGTACAAAGTACGGTCAGACGGTATGCACATCCTTATAATGTATACAAATATACCCGAAAAATACTACTCGACAGTGACGTAAGCAATGTCATGTCACATGAGACAGCTATGTGATATTGTATCCACCAATCAAAAAGCAAGGTTCCGAGTATATATTACAAAAACAATTCGACGCCTTATTTTCCCTAACGGCAGACAAGTCACTATAATTATTAACAGTTAAAATAGTCATAATATGAGTTAGTTCTATACTCCATTACCAATAAGATTAGGGCTGACTTGTCTTTCGAACGATTGCTTGGAAGTCTCCACGGGGAATCAAAGTTTGCCTCCCCCTTCACAAATTTGATGTTCCTCTTTATTTGATTCTGGAAAAAAATATTCGTGATCCTCCTTATGACAATTTAGCTCTTAGGCCATCCTAGAATTTACAGGATTTAGATTTTGTAGATAGAGATGTTTTCACAAGTCATTTTTATGTAAGTAATCTTTGCTAAATCTTGACAAAACGGTCTCATTTATCTTAATTATACAATTCGGCCATTTTTGGTCGGACATCAGTTTTTGATTATTTGGATAAAAATAAGAATTTTATCAAAAAACTATGTTAGATTCGCTTGACAAGCATGTTCTTTGCTAAAGTGTACTGGATCCAAGAGAACCAACATTATTACACTAATTCTCCCTATTTAAGCCAGCTTTGGAGTTATTGAGCACTGTAATGCTAAACATCCCTTACTTAGTAAAACCGTTTTGTTACTTTAGCACGTTTCTCAACGTTTTAAGCCTCCATTTATATGTCCATGTCTTCCAACGTTAAAATGTCTATATGTCAAATGGGGCATTCATTAACTGTCTCGGTCACTCAACTGCTGGATTTCTGGTCTCACTATAATTACGTAAAGATTACTTCCAAAAGAAATAAATACATGTACTACCAAAATGATTTTTTTAATTTCAGGACATCAGTCAACTTCATATGTAGCTAAGTACAGAATTGAAATAACACAAGCATATGCAAAACAGCGTCCATTTTACTATATTATAGGTGCATGAACAAACGCACATGCTCCTTTCTCCAAGTCAGCGAAGAGAAGTTAGTACCTTTTTCAACTTAACTCTTTATATTTTGTTATATTATCATACATGTTATCAAGAATTCAACACAATAAACGTTACACAAATACGCAAACACACTCATATGCGTATATACAGCTCACAAACATGCAATACTCATGCAGAAAGATAATGTAATAAACACAGGTTTTTACAAGTATAGACACTTTTTCCCTTGAAGCACTGTTTCACAAATAAACACACCAAGTTGGATATGAGTTTTGTCAATATGTAGGTCAACCTTCTCCTTATCCCAGATTCGGTCAAAGACTCTGCCACCAGACAGTACGAGACGCCGCTCTTAATTTGGGCGAAGAAACTAAAATATTAATAATTCCGCCACAACACTGCCACTTGGCTTTGCTTCAATCATGGGTGCATTGCTAATGTGTCGTCCGAAGTCTGTTGGTAAAGGTCACGGTTAGATACTGGCATTATTCGGCGTGTATACGGTGTGGCATTCTTATTTGTTTACTTCCTCGAATTGCTTTTTTCAAGATTACAGTTCCATTCATCAACAAGCAATTACAGGTCCCTATGTCGACTCTCATGTATGCAATGCTATTTTGACTTCATGTAAAGCATCTGGAACAATGCGTTCTGAATTAAGTTATCGATTTTCGTCTTGATCTGTCAGGTATATAAGACACTGCAATTTGCCCTGCATACCCGGCGTGAACTTCACGCATTCGCCGAAATTTCTGGGAATTTGTCTGTCTGAAATCACTGTTTTATCATATTTGATCAAGCCGCAAACACATCACCCTTTTATAGTGTGTCCAACATCCCACTCTATCACATACCTGTATTTCTCTAATAATTCAGAAATTGTCTGTTGATGGTTTATAATTCTATCGATATTTAGTAATTCTTCACTACATAAATTAATTATAACACTTTGCTTATATCTGCTGTGCTGCCGCTGATGATGATGGTGATGGTGGTGGTGTGGTGGTGATGATGATTGGAAAATGAAAAGAGCAAGAGAGATGAAGAAGAAGAAGAAGAAGAAGAAGGCAGGGAAGATTTGATAGTGTTTCATACTTAAACTGATGCTGTTCGGAAAATAGCTCCACCAATAAACTTATCATTGTAGGATCAAAGAATACTGCTATACTACCAAACTACATCTTTCTCTAAACACAATCCATTAATAGTACTTTCTGCTACAAACCATTGGTCCGAAACGTCAATGACCCGATCAGCGGTCTGGAAAGTAGAGAGTACAGGAGGGTTCAACACTGATCAAACGTAAAATAGTATCACAACAAAATTAATTATTTTATTCGGTCCATTGACTTTCTGTGCCAATGAGTATTGGACTCCACATTTAGCTGATCCTACATGAAAATATCAATCAATATGCAGTCTGTACTGAGCATTTAATTAGCAATAAAACAATATAGGTCTTCCTGGCCATTTTTAAACTGTCCCTGTCGTCCTGTAATGACAGGGCGATGTAAATGCTAATTCAACTTGGTCTTTCGTCAACTAGTTTAACAGCATTTGTGATCTGTTAACTACTGTTTTCTGCAGTCTCGTCAATTACAATTTCAATTCGTCGATCACAGTCACTGAGCGCTCGAGCACAAAAATAGTTTCGTCTTTTTGCGACAAGCTTCGTCAGAATTTCATTTAGTTTCGTATTTTTTTGTAAGTTTGAAAATAAATATTGATTTTGCGGGGTAAATATGGATTTTATCAATACTACCCTTTTCCAACTGTCATCTTATAATGAGGCATTAAAAAGTACAAACACACATTCACTGTAAAAAAAAGTGTTTATCGAGTAAACACTTCTCTTCTTGGTACGCTCGTATCGCTTAGTAAACTTATTCAAAGGATAAATGTCGTGTGTCAAATCACTAAACTTTGGTGTCCAATAAACATTCAGTGTCAATTTATGCACATATATTTTCTATATTTTAAACACATCTTTGCTATTCCTTTTTAAATACACTGTTTACAGCGTACATGAATAATCACAAAAGTTTATCCAAACCCACAAACAATCACAAGTAGGCCTATACCGTGTAGACACGAAGCAACACTATGATAACACAATAACACACTGCTAAACACTAAGCCGGAGCATACGTATGCGGCGAATTGGGTTGAAAATTGTTTGAATGTTTTTGAACAAAGACGAATTTATTTTTAACATTTGTCGATCGTTCGCCAGGCGGGACGAATCAAAATGACAACTGACCATTCTGAATTGAAAATATTTGAAACATGCTGCCAAATGACTAATCTAAAAGCCAAAATGACTAAACTGAAAAACGCATTTACACGCTCCGCTCTCCGCGAGACAAAACTGAACTGAAAGTCGACGAAATCTCACAAAAAGATGACGAAAATGGCCGGGAAAACCTATATATACTACAATCAAGGCATTTTGTACATTTCTACAAAGAAGAATCTGTAGCTAGAACGCTACCACGTTCTAAATAACCTATTAGGGAGTCATAATAATAGCCAGGGGTCAGGGAAACCCTTACAAATTACCAGTGTAAAGAGAAAGTTTCGTCACGTCGGATACAACACACATTTATTTCAAACAGATTTTCGCCAGGCATGCCAGGCGTCATAAGAAGTGAAGAACAAAAATGAATCCATTATTACCAACTTCGGATCAACATTGACGTCATTTGGAATTTTTGACTCACCATAAGACTTAAACCCATTACACACTGAATTAAATGTTTCTGTGCTTATGGGAAGCTTAGGGTTAACGCCATCTGTGACGTCAAACCATGAGCTGCACGGTGTCAGAAGAAAGAATCCCAAAGAAACTGGTGACTCAACATATCACAAGGATAAACTGGGATAAATCAAAGGTGGCGCTCTTTTACCAAATTCACATAGACTCTAAATTCGCGATGCATTTCGTAGAAAATAAATTTATTTCGAGTATCAAAATCGTTCTCTTTATGTGTCAAACGTTTTGCAGGATAGCTTCAATATCTGTCACTCACCAAATTTCAGAATGAGTTGTTTCTTCGTTAATAACACTTCTTGAACATAAGGACAATTAATACCATTGGGAAAAGCTATCATCCCTGATGAAATTTCCTGCTGAATTGACCTCTTTTTTAATTATTGAAGACGTTTATGTTTCTGTCAATTTAACTATTATTTCAGTATTATACTGTATAGGCCTATATAATTATTCTAAACACTACACAAAAAGTAAGTTCCCCCTAAAACAAGTGTCTGTAATTTCCAAAGCAGGAACTTTGATAAGCTAAAATCAGGTACACATGTTACTGCACTTATTAGCTACCTTTCGTGAAAAATGTAGAGGTAGACATCTCTTCACGCTTCAGTGAGCACGATTTAATGGCAACATGGCCACTTTTTCAAGTTCACATGCCTAATTTCATGACTTTGTCTTAACGATACACGGACAGATTTAACATTTTTGCCACATCAGGACATGCAAGGTGCTTTTCAGTTACTAACCGACAAAGTGTATGACTTGTGTACATATTTTCACGGTTGACTGAGCACACAATAAAAATGGAGAAATTGGGCGTTTTAACATCTTTCGAATGTTTATTTTAATTAAATTCCACATCAAACATATTTTGAAACGTATGGATGATGTTTCGAAACCATATCCATTATGTCACGGTTGAGTGAACACGGATTAAATGCCCAAAATAAGATATGTATAAGTTTTTTGAAAAATATTGCATTAATTTTAAGCAGAGAAAAACAGATGAATGATGATATTCACTTTTTTGATAGACCGATGGATGCCTGTAGATGATCCTATAGCATTTAATTTACGATTTCACGTCTTCACTAAGCACAAAGGTCTAGAAATGCAATTTACCCCTATGGCCTAAAATAAAACGTTTTTTCTGTCAGGTTGCGCACATCATCATCCTTGGGAGGGTTGCCCGATTCCGTTTTGATAAAAAGTTCGATGCGTCACACTTCAATGAACAGAAGATATGGACAAATTATGAAAATAAGTTGAAATTTTAACGTCATGTACTTTCTATAGGTGACGCAATAAATCAGTTTGAAGTGTGGTCTATTATTGCAAATGATCAATTAATAATCTGTGTGAAATTTCATGAGAATTGTTGCAGTTGAATGGGTGCAAAACAGTAAATTAAAATACCCATGTTTAAGTCGTCTAAAATAGTGAAATCGCTCATTGTATGGGGTGCCGATGCCGCCACGAGTAGAATGAAGCTACATTCAGACATTGAATCATCGAAGGTACATGTACAGTAACACTTCCCCCGATTGCCGTGGAATTGTTCAAAACCATGTTGGATAATGCTTTAAACGTCTCAAGAAGGGCATCAGAGTAACGCTACCATACCTGATCATTTTATGTCTCAGCGCAGCTTCTGCCTACTCGTGGCCGCATCGGCACCCCATACAATGAGCGATTTCACTATTTTAGACGACTTAAACATGGGTATTTTCATTTACTGTTTTGCACCCATTTAACTGCGACAATTCTCATGAAATTTCACACAGATCATTAATTGATCATTTGCAATAATAGACCACACTTCAAAATGATTTATTGCGTCACCTGTAGAAAGTACATGACGTTAAAATTTCAACTAATTTTCATAATTTGCCCATATCTTCTGTTCATTGAAGTGTGACGCATCGAACTTTTTATCAAAATGGAATCGGACAACCCTCCCAAGGATGATGATGTGCGCAACCTGCAGAAAAAAAGTTTTATTTCAGGCCACAAGTGGTAAACTGCATTTCCAGACCTTTGTGCCTAGTGATGCGTGAAATTGTAAATTAAATGCTATAGGATCATCTACAGGCATGCATCGGTCTATCAAAAAAGTGAATATCATCATTCATCTGTTTCTCTCTGCTTAAAATTAATGTAATATTTTTCAAAAACTTATACATATCTTATTTTGGGCATTTAATCCGTGTTCACTCAACCGTGACATAATGGATATGGTTTTGAAACATCATCCATACGTTTCAAAATATGTTTGATGTGGAATTTAATTAAAATAAACATTC
>JZLH01S0404139.1:14335-33610 GCA_001188425.1 Eucidaris tribuloides | reverse complement strand
AAGAGCCGTGTACACAAGTTTCTTTTGGAAAATGACAATTCAAAATCGAGTGTCTTATTTCCCTATTGATAGTGACAGATTTGTTGAGTTGATTGGCCTTCTGAATCCTTCGTGCTTTCGTTGGCTTTTGTTGATATTTGCATCTTCTATACAAAAAATGCTAAAAGGTAACACAGTCTCATATCTTTATCTACTCATACATTCGTTCCTTTACTCTTATTGAGTTTTTAGGTACTATTCAGTGAGGATGTTAACAGAAATAATCGTGGAAAAATCTAAATGCAAATGTGAAAACAGAAAAAAAAACAGTTTTACAACTTATTACATATTTTTTTGAATTTGAAAATACAAAATGAGAAGAAATTTGTACGTTTTCATATTTTAAGCTCTCATCTTTTCTTCAGACCTCATAAATCTTAACTTGAACAAAGTGGAACACATTCACAGATTATTTTATTATTTCATGTCATTTTTGTACAGACCCTTTCAACTTACTTATTTTACTCATAAATGTTAATGGTATCATGGTCTAGCCTCTAGACCACGATGAAATTAATATTCCTAGCTTAACACTGCAAAAACAGTGGTATTGTTAGAGGAACGCGCCAAGCATTTTACACCAGCGTTAGATTCATGGTGTTAGTTCAATAGGCTTACCCATTAATGTTATTACAGCAGATTCTGTTTGATACAGTATATCAACAATATTCTGATATTTGGTGTTGTATTCAAACTCCATGGTGTATTTTTCACAACACCGACTGGTGTTTTTTTTTGACACTGTAGTTTTCACAGAGTACTCTTTGCACATGATACTGGTGGTAGCTACCTTCACAATACATCAATGCTTCAAGATCTATTTACAAATATAATGCTTCCGTAAACGTTAGCAGGAGGTACATAGCATCTACATCACTGGGGTTAAGTTTTAAAAGTGCACGGCATAATATCAAAATGAAACAATCACTTGCCCACATGGTTCGGTAAGCGATCCATCTGGCATTTTCCAGCCAATATTGACACAGAGAAAATCGAGAAATCCAGCAGCCACTATGCACTTGATTGGTAGTTTTAATCTGGAGGCAGCATTGAGGGTTATTGCCCCACCGTAACACGAACATGTCATTCCAATTCGATTGACATCAAGCCGAGGATGGTCTGATATGAAATCAACCATATCCTACACAAATGAAGATGGACAACAATAGATCGAATCAGATAGGATGAATAAAACTAATATTAATGCTAGAATGAAAAAAAAAATGTCTTATCATTACAGACAATATAAATCTGATACAATGCCGAAGTGTACAGTGTAAGCGCAAATCACGCCCATCTATTTACACTGAATGACAATACAAATTGGAATAATTTCTTCTTTTAATGACAATTCATATTGATGTAAACCTTTTATTATACAGTGTACATTTTTAACGACTTTCCATTTTATCAAGGTATGAAAAAAATAATTTAAACTTATGAAGTTTTGTCCATTGATATAAAAGAAAATCTAAAATCTGAATGATTTCCTCCAAATAATAGTCGTTCAAATCGTTCTCATTTTTCATCTTAAAGGCAGTGAATAGCATTGGTATTGTGAAAAGAAAAATCTCACGGTATGCTTCTTGTAATTGTTTTTTTTTTCTTTTAGAAAACTCAACATCATGTATTCATCCCCTGAAGTTTGGAATCTCTGTCACACTCCCAACTTTATGAAATTAATTGCATGGGACATTTTGCTATAGTATTTTATTAGGTCCTACCTGTATCGACTCGCTGATTACCTAGAAATCAGAAAATATTATGTAATTTTCAGCAATTTGGGGTAAATTTGACGTTGTTTTCTACTGTTATACTTTTTGTGATTGATTGATTCAAGAATTGTCAAATAGATTAACCAAAACTATTCACGAGCTTAAGGTAACTGTTAACCATGTTACCTCTTACATGGAAAGTCATGCTGTCGTAGTACATAATTTCCTCTGTTGAACTGGCTAATAGCGGACGAAAGTAATCGTATGCAAACACAGCGAACCCATGAGAGGCCAACAGTGCTGCTCTATCAACGACATGAGGCACCAAGAGACCACGGATATCAAGAACAATTGGTAGCGGATCAGAAGAACCTGAATGGATAGGAAAAGAAGATGAGGACGAATAGTTAACTGTTATCATTTTATATACATGGTGGCCCAGAAAGAATGCTACGAGTATGATCGCTAATTCCTTCACCATTATCGGCAGAATGTCATTAATTTTTATTTCGTTAGTTAGAACATTCCTTTTCCACTAGAATGATACCAAGATCATTGATTTTGAGTAAGGCGTTTTGATTCTAGGGCCATTTTTCGGAGGCAATGCAATTTCCCAAATTTGCCAATTTTTCAACAGCGGCGGTCATCAGAACGCCGAGATATTCTGGCGTCTCAACTTGCCATACCGGACAAACAGCGATGACAAAGGGCTGCAATGCCATCGCTTTCATGAAGAAGACGATGCGAGCTACATCTCCATTGTCATCGCGGTTTGTCTGGTATGGCAAGCTGAGACGCCAGAATATCTCGGCGTTCCGATGACTGTAGCTGTTGAAAAATTGGCAAATCTGGGAAATTGCATTGCCTCCGAAAAATGGCCCTAGAATCAAAACGCCTTACTCAAAATCAATGATCTTGGTATCATTTTATTGGAAAAAGAATGTTCTAACGAACGAAATAAAAATTAATGACATTTTGCCGATAATGGTGAAGAAATTAGCTATCATACTCGTAGCATTCTTTCTGGGCCACCCTGTATAATGAAGAGTGTAAAATACTTAGGTCACATTTTGACGAAATTGTTTTGAAGTCGTTACATGTCGGATTTTTTTAAAACAAAAGTCTGGTCAATTTGACCCTTCCCTATTAGGGGTCAGGGGAGGGGTCAACAGGGTCAATTTCTTCAAAATGTATCTGAAATTATTCGACTAGTTACAAGGATTAAGAAAATATATAATTTATCGTGTATTTTGTGTCAGTTTGTTGATAATCAAAGGTCAAAGAAAGTCAAATTTCAAACAACGTCATAATTCGACAAATTGCATATCAAATTGTTCGTCTTACTAAGGACATTCCAAATATATATGTAATTAAGTGTTGTTGACATTCATTTATTCGAGAAATGCATTTGTTTTCCTCAGACCCTAATTTTTAGAGGAAGAAGTACTCAAGTCCACAATATTAATAATTGATTATTGGAAATCGACAAGTGTGACAATGTTTGTTTTTATTCTATATTCATCTTTTATTGTGTCAATTAACTTCACCAAGATTGGATGTACAACTAAAACAATTATGATCTGTAGACAAATTTGAAAACTTTGAGCCTTTGTTTCTCAAAAGTGACTTCAGTACTTCTTATTCTACAGTCTTCTAATTTATTTTTGACAGTTACTACTTTGTACACTGACAGCGCATCAGCCAGCCCACACAGTAGCCCCAGTGAGATTAACTGATGGTGTGGGGGTTTGCCATGAATACAGCCATCTTCATACCTCTTAATTACAAATTCAAACGTCGCTGAATAAATAACAAACTGACGTGGTTTCTTTAATTAAAAAAACCCACCGAATCAATTAAATGCATAAACAATACATGCGTAGTTCATTTTTTTAGACAAATACCATACTCTTTTGGGAGGTTATACACACAACTGCAATACAATTCATTTTAATGTTAACACGCCGGATTTTAGCCCTGCAACCGCAGAGTTATCAGACAAATTTAAACTAGCTTCCTAGTCTTTAAACCATTTCTACTAATGATACACAGAAAAGGTCCATTATTGGGTTGAATGCAGAATCACATTTGTACGAGAACTGTTTTTCATTCTGTGCATATTCGAAACTCCTTTCACTTTAATATGACAAAAAAGTCTTGGAACAATTCCAATTTACCTGATAAAAAAAGAAATGTAAACAGTAGTATAAGTCTATATGAACTATAATTAAAGCTGCAAGCTAATAATGACCAAAGTCTGAAAAAAAAGGTGAACATAATCCTTCATACTCCAAGTGACCTTGACAAGGTCTAACAATGAAACCCTGAAAATTGTATTTCAAAATGATGATTTAGTACTTTAAAAAAGTGAAAATCTACATTTCCTCCTACAGACGTACTGTGTGTGTATCTAGAATATTTCATCCTCCAGTGGAGTGGAAATTGTTTATTCATGCATATCTTGCCAATGGCAGCATAGATTTCCAAACTTTTGTATTCCAGGATGTTTATTTGTCCATTTAAACACTACTATGTAGCTCACATATCAAAGTTTGACTTTTTTTTATTGAAGCTCACTCAAACAGAGCATTAAAAACAAAACAACAAAGCTTAACCTTTGTCTATAATTGCGAAATACAAATATTTCAATTTGAATATAAAGGGGCTTTGATTTTAAGGAAAGTGACTGCGAGCACAAAAGCTTTGGAATGGTGGAGCTTTATGTGAATCTATAAAAAAAAAAGTCTAGTTAATTCCTATATGAACCAATTTGGGAGCAAGACCCCAATATTTAAATCAAACCCTTGCAAAATAAATTGATTGAAACTGTGCCGACCTACAATTACGATATATGAAGAAAATGTACATACCTTTTTCTTTTGGCAAGAACAAGACACCCTGTGCCCGACCCATGTTTACTGGAATTTGCTCCACGTAATCTGCTAGAAAATGTCGTTCGACTGTTGTTTCAGCGATAATATCAGATGGATGTTCCTGTTGTGGTTCGCCATCTTGGATCTTCAGTTGAAATGTATACTTAAATGGGGTGTTTACATCAGTTTTGAGGAGTCTGGGATATTTATGTCTCACTTCCGGTGTTGGTTCCAAGCTCCATATCAGTCCTAAAGGTTCAACGCCTTTGTAGCTACCTCCCAGAGATGCATCTTTTCGAACTTTAAAGCGAGACAGAGAGATAGAAAAAAATGCTTCATTTACGTAGCACTGTTTTAGCAATGATATCATGCATAGTTCATGCAAAGATATGTTATTAATTAATCAAAAGTAACCCGTTGTTTTATGTGAGTCCATTCCCGACATGTACGGCCCCAAAATGCCATTTGGAGGCAAGGTGCAACATTCCCCCATGGCAAAGAAAGCCCCAGTTGTGTAGTTTCTTATTCAAACTTTTTTTGTTTGTTAATTTTTAAGTTTTATTTGTTAATGTCATTTGACGGTACTATTTTAAGATAGAGGGACAAAGTATTTCTGGAGGTGGAATTTACATTTTTGACATACCAAATGATGCCTTGTTTTAGTCGTAAGTCTCGTTTAATAAATAACGCCAGCTAGCAAGACGCAACGCTGTTTGTAATCAGGTGCATTTCGACAATTTCTGCTCAATAACTATGTTCATCCAGGGTTATACTGAAAGCTAAATTGATTTACGTACAGTGAGAATTTGTTTGCGTTTATATCATTTGTAAATTGCAATTTCCCCCTTTTCTTTTTGAATTAAATACTATTCGTGTTATCTACAGTTATTGACAATTACATCCTAGAAACCCAATTGTGATGTTGAAAAGATTTTTATTTGCATTGTCTCATGAATATTGCACTATACATTTGCACAACTCTCGATCATCAGTAAGCAGTTTCCCATTCTCCCTGATGATGACAATCCTCTTGATTTCATTTTCTGGATTCATAAAGACAGTTTTGGATTTGCTGGCTCTGCACTACGATGGTGTCAGTCATAATTTTAACAAAGGAAATATCATATCACAATTAAGTTAACTCTGTGGTGACAAAACTCAAGTTTTGTATTGCTGGGGTCTGTTTCCGGCCCTCTCTGTTTCAATATACATTCGACGGTTTCGGCCTCTTTATGACATTTTGGACAAGCATGGATTCCAATAGAGGAACCAAAATTATGCTGACATCAAGGGATCTGATCCATAAAACATTTACCATAGAGAACTCTGGTTAATTTACCAAATGGTTTTGTGTTTATGGTGATGTCAATGGAAATATTTCGCTAACCAGAGTTTAAATCAGAGAAACGCCGCTCTAAAGTTTATGCAACGGGCCCCAGATCAATGCAGAATTCGATCCTCATCTTTCATGTAATGCTGAAGAGACTTTTTAAACTTTTACAAAGTTTGTGATTGTACGATTCATGCACAATTTTTGGCCTTGATTTGACCCGACAAATGACAATTGGAAGTGACCCGCTAATTTCCCCAAGGGGTCGTTTAACCCCCCCCCCCCCCACACACACACACACACACACACACACTACACACACACACGCTACATGTAGCAATGCCCCCTGGATCTGGCTAGGTTGTGATATGAAGGTTTCTCACCCGAAACTTGGCCGTTCTTGCTGGCTTCGTAGAGAGCGCTCGACTGAAATTTGTACCTCCCACATTCGGTGTAAACCTGGGCTTCTATGGAACCTCGGACCATATAGCTGCAGGAGCTGAAGTTTTTTTTTTTTTTATAATTCGTGACATCTTGCGCCCCGGCCCCGGCCCCGAGCGCCATTGACCAGATCATGAAGCTGAGCTTGGCCTCGGCCGGCGCTCGCTGCTGGTTGCCCCGGTACCGTAGTACTGACTTGACCAGTCAGGTGACAAGGTCAAGGCTCTCTCACCTGAAACTTCGCCGATTCCGCTGGCTTCGTAAAGAGCACTCGACTGAAATTTGTACCTCCCACACTCTGTGTAAACCTGAGCAGCAATGGTGACCAGCTGACCTGGGTCCAAACCTCGGACTTCAATGTCTAGTTGTTCATCAGAGAGACTAGTTTTAGGATGGACATCCAAGACGGGAACGCTTGCCGTGCTGCTCAACCTCCGGCTGGAACATCTCAAAATCCTTGAGAGAGACACCCGGTATCGTGCTAACGACGAATTAAGCCGGGATATGTTATTAACAAATCGTAGCATAGTTGGTAATCATGCATTAAGCTCCCATGTTTGTGAGATCAGCAGGAAGACAGGTTACTGGTGTCCATTTACAGTCAAAATCAGTTTCTTAGCTGGATGTTCATTTGTGAAGCTGGTGTATTTGTCCAGTCCAAAGTCTACGAAACATTCGTTTGTGTTTACAAGTCCGGTGAAGGGTTACATAATATCTGGCTTATGTAATATTTGCCAAGATACATACACACATACCCTCCCTTGCCACTAAGTAATGCAACATACTCTATAAAGCATGCATTTTGAGTTGAAGGGGTCTTTCTATAATGATGTCTTAGTGCAGTTATTATCGGAAAATAACAAATCATTTGAAATGAAATCAATGAATATTCGTTGTCCTTTCTTCTCCAAGGCGGAGAGATTATCCATTGCAGGCGCATCCAGGGCAGAGGAGCTGGAATACAAAAATTACTTCTTTTTTTTCTCCCTATAGGGGTGGGGTGTTTAATTCACCCTAGCATCGTAATTCGGTTTCATATTTAGCGTGAAACGGCGTGATGGTCTAGGGATTAGGGCGTCCACCTCACGCCCGGAAGGTCGCGGGTTCGAGCCCCTACCTGGTCATACCAAAGACTTTTAGAAATGGTACCTCCCCGGGGGTACCTCCTGCTTTCTAGCCAGGTGTTCGGCATTATAGAACAGAGAAGGGAATATGCAGGGCCCGCAGGTAGAGCAGTCTCTTTGACTCAAGTGGCTACCCTGGATAAATTAGACGTTATTATTACTATTTAACGATTTTAATAGGTTGGGAAGTCTTCCAACAAACAAACAAATGTCAATGTGATACTCTGAAGTGGTTTCAGAAAGAAGACCACACCCAGTGACGAAGAAAGCGCCTCCTATCTTCATAAGACAGCGGTAAGGATGATACGGCTACAAATTAAAGATGGTGGCCTTCGAGCCACATCACTACATGCAACGTAAAGAAAGTTACATGGCAGTAAATATTAGGATGTTTGCAACAGTAAACCGCTTTTAGAAATAAAAAAGGATAAGAAATTATAACTTGAACAGGTCCTGTCTAAAATATGGGGTGTATCCTCCTTGCCACTGTCTTATACAAATAGGAGGCGCTTTTTTCTTCGCTGGGTGTGTCCTTCTTTCTAAGACCGCTTCAGAGTAACATATTAACATTTGCTTGTTAGAAATTTTTCCAAACCATTAAATCCGTTTCACTGGAAATATGAAACAAAACTACGATGCTATGGTGAATTAAATACCCCAACCTTACAGGGAGTAAAAATATTGTTGTGTTTCAGCCCCTCTGCCGCCCGTAGGTGCGCCTGCATTGGATAGTCTCTCCGCCTTGGAGAAGAAAGGAGAAAAGACACACACACACACACACACACACACACACACACACACACACACACACACACACACACACACACACACACACACACACACACACACACACACACACACACACACACACACACACACACACACACACACACACACACACACACACACACACACACACACACACACACACACACACACACACACACACACACACACACACACACACACACACTCACACACACACACACACTCGCAAACCCACTCGATATTCGTTTCTGCCACCCCAAAACCCCCCCCCCCATATACATGTATATAAGCCCCGCCAGTTCGATATGTCCAGCATACAGCGTGTCCCAGAAAAAATGTCCCTCTCGTAAACAAGAGAATAATTACCAAAATCTCATTTCTCACCAGAAAGCTCATTTTAATAGATTTTTCATTTGTCTCTCTCTGTATTTTAGATCGCAACTGCAAATCTATAATTTTAACAAACATGTCAGAAAAAATGAACCAGGTTTCGAAACCTGACATGTTTCTGACATGTTTGTTAAAATTATAGATCTGCAGTTGCGATCTAAAATACAGAAAGAGACAAATGAAAAATCTATCACATCGAATTTTTACCTCTCTGAATAATCCCTTTCATTTAAGCTCATTTTATTTTCCAACTCCTGTGAAAATTTCATTGGTCTCGCTTCATTGGTTTTGAATAAACAGTCCATTATGTAACAGCAGTGCTTTTCAGTCCATCCCAAGTTTGCAGTGCTTCATCAATGCATCAATCTGAATGGTAATCAGGTGGAAGGATGTGCAGGAGAACAATAAAGGTTTAAAAGCTGGACATTGAAGGACAAACATTAAATGGCAGACATCCTATGAAAGCAAATGTGACCAGTGGAACTGAATTTTGATTAGTTTTCATTTTAAAAGGTGAATGAACTTGACCTTAGTTGCTTAATAACAACAGGAACACAATCATTGACATGAAAGTGAAGCATGGAATAATGCATGGTATGATACGAATGGCGTCACAATAATATTCTGAGATTCATGCTCAAAACATTTAAAGAAAATTTATCGAACAGTCAAATTTATGCCGATCTTGAAGGTTTTTCAATTGCTGGAACGGTCCCACCCCACATTGTCACTACGAACCGGCGACCCGACATTATCATAATACATGAAAATTCAATGGAGCTTACAATGGTAGAGTTAACCGTCCCTTTTGAAACAAACCTGGAAGACGCACACCGTCGAAAATCTGAAAAGTATAGCTATCTGGTACATGACATTGAAGAGAGGGGTTACACTGTGTCCTTCTTTGCGGTGGAGGTTGGGGCTAGGGGTCTAGTAAACAAAGAAAACAAGCACCGATTGAAACAAATTCTCAAAAAATGCAACTCACAAATCCGTCCGTCTGAATTTTTCCAAACAGTCTCAAAACATGCCATTCTCTCGTCCTTCACAATATTCTATGCCAAAAAAAGAACAGGCATGGGGGGAGATACGCTACTTGGATCTATAATTACACTGTAATCTGCTTTAAGTTGAATAGTAATCTCAGAAAAATCGCGTTTATTCCATGTAATTTTCTGACATGTATTTTACGTTTTAATACAAGCAAACTGCAGAGTGAAATTAAAGTTTAACCAATTGGTTGCAGTAGCATACAACAGTTAATAATTCGACCAATTATTCCATGATATAATTTAATTTGTAGAGCGTAAATCAAATTGAACTTATAATATGTATAATGTTATTTTGTACTATAATTATAAGATCATCCAATATCCCCTCGTCAATAGTATAAAGGGTCATGGGTTTTCCATGTCATAGATGACCAAACTAATACTCCAAAAAAGGGTTACGGAAATCACACACACACACACACACACACACACACACACACACACACACACACACACACACACACACACACACACACACACACACACACACACACACACACACACACACACACACACACACACACACACACACACACACACACACACAACACACACACAAACACACGCACAAACACACAAACACACACACAAACACACACACTAACACACGAACACACACACACACACAGTATCATATTCTTAATATGTTATTAATTTGTATTATGCTTGTGTCATTGTATAACTGTTGCTATGTGCCTTTATGTTGTAAGTCTATATACATGTACTGGTATGTGTCTCTACATGTTTGCAAGTATCTATGTTCTGTATATTGTATGTATTGTATTTCGTTATAGCCTGCCACCAGTCCGGAATGGGACTGTGGACCTGGATTTTCTGTATACTTTTCTTTTGCTCAAATAAAGAAATGATTAAACAGCAGCGTGCATTTCTTTTTAGTAAACTTGGAATGGGCCCGAAAGCACTGCTGTTACGTAAGAGCTTGTATATTCAAAACCAATGAAACGAGACCTTTGAAACTTTCACAGTAATTACAAAATTAAATGAACTTTCTAAATATGTAAACTTAATTGAGTATAAAACTTGATTTTGGTAACTTTCTCTACGAGAGGGACATTTTTTCTGGGACATGCTGTATCCTCCTAACCCTGTCCCTTAATTACGTCTTGGGTTGGGTGGGGAAAAATGGGTGTGCGTAGTCCACAGATAAGGCTGTATTAGACGCACAAACGAACAACATATGCACACACGCAAAGAAATATACAAGTATTCAAATGAATAGTAGAATCGTATGTATTTCATTCAATTTCACATGTTATCTCAACAAAATATATTTGCAAATTTACAACAAATATTTCACCAAATACATGTACAGTATTATTAGTCTATTTTTTTACGCACAGGCAGCTGCAAGAGCTACACACAAAAATGTGAATACATTAATATACATAAATTTATATAATTCAGTTATTCACAGTTATTAATTTGACCATAAAATGTATTTCAGAGATACATTTCAGATAAGGTCATAATTTCAACAAAAACTTTTAGCAAAAGCTGAACATTTCAGTTTTGTAACAAGAAGCTGCACGAATTCATTACCTCCTCATTAATCATAAATATGGTGTATTAGCATTAACATAAACATAAACATAAATTTGTAAAGTGCAGCTACGATGTGTATATATTCAGCTGCGATGGTTCTGAACTCCTGTTTACTTAATTCTACACAAAATACATGCATATTATATATATTAACAGAACAAATATGATTTTAACTTACATTTGCAGACATTTAGGGAGGGAGAGCTACAAATTTCAATGGGCAAGCTATTCCACAGTTTTGGGGCGGCAATGACAAATGCACGGCCCCCGAGAGTGATTTTTGTTTTGCCACAGGGAATTTGAAATAACAATGTATCTGTGGAATTGCACAGGCTATGGCTGTGTGACTGGACTTTGAGTTGAAGCAGTTCTGTAATGTAACTAGGAGCATGGCGACATAGTGAAATTATACACAATTAACAAAATTTTGAAGGAGATTCTTTAACGTATTGGCAACCAATGGAGTTCTCTAAGAAGAGGTGCAGTTGAGGTAAATTTCGATTGACAGTATACAAGTCTTGCACATGCATTTTGGACTCTCTGTAAGCTAAATATAAGAGAATCCATCATTCCAAATTGATAACTTAGAGTGTATAAACATTAATTGAGAACTTACAGCTGCAAAGTGGTAATTTTAATCTTATACTTAATACATGTAGTACGGTTGACATAATTACATTTTGTAAAATGAATCTGAATTATGTTTTGGAAGTTTATCAATGCGTATTTTAAGTATCAATATTTACTACAATATTATCAAAGGTCATTCGCATTGCAAGAACATTTTTTCTCCTTCCACCTGGCAGAAAGTGACAATGTAGAAATGGAAGTGTATAAAGCAATAAATGTTATGTCACGCCACATACAGAGTATTTGAAGAAAAATAATCTGTACTTATAGTCCTATACCAAATCAATAAATGAAATCCACATCATATGCATGTATGTATATGTAAATGAATATATACATAGCGAAAGAACTAAACACAGAGGGAATGATAACATAGATACATTCAAAGCTCCTCCATATTACAATTTTATAATGTTAACCAAAGAATGTTGTAACATTAACAATTCTGCCACACTTTTCAATGAGCATGGTTCTAAGGCAGGGGTTCTCAAACTGGGGCGCGCGTGCCACTTTTTCCGCATCCGGTGTCCTGAAGTGGCGCATTGAAGCCGCTGTGAAAAAACAAATAATCAGATTGTGGAATTTCTTTGAATCTGTTTTTATGCTGTTTGTATTGATTAAATTCTGGGCCTCTTAAAAAGCCTAGTATTTAAAAACTTCGTGGGGGGGGGGGGTCTCCCTCGACCTCGCTGCGCTCGCTTCTCAAGTTGGATAGTGGCGCAGTGCAAATTCTCGACAACAAATATGACACTTCAACAATAATAATTGAGAAACCCTGTTCTAGGGTATGTTAAATAAACACTTACAACTGAGTTCAAATTTCAAGTAATCAGATCACGTATCACTGGCAAACAACAACAATAACATAAAAACATCAATTTTTCTGATGACACTGATCTTTTCAATAATTCTGTAACCGAACACAATGTAATTACTTGTTGAATAAAGGAGACTGATGAGCTGGAATTCCTCAGCCAGAATAAGCAGGAGAGCAACAATGAAGAGGATTGTGTCAAAAGCAAAGTAAGAGACAAGAAATGAATGTGCTGAAAACTCTAGCATGGTTGTTTCCAGTCTTAGAGAAGATTACAATGGTAGCTGACATTCAGAAAATAATGAGATGAATTTTCTCAGCCAAACCAAGCTCCTTGGCCAAACAGAGCAGGGAGAATCACTGAAAAAAGGATTGTGCCAAAAGGTATTCTGTCAAAAAGCAAGGTAAACAGACAAGAAAGGAACGTGTGGAAAACTCTAGTAAGCTGTTCCCTGACTTAAATAGTTAGGTTCACATAATGTTACTAAACTTTAAGTTTAATTCGAAGTTTTAAACTTCGATGATTAGCTCGTAGTTTAGCCCCCTGTAGACGGACTCAAAAGTTAGCAATCTTTAAGTTTAGTCGAAGTTTAAAACTACAAGATTTCTTATGGTTTATGCTCTCTCCACGAGCCGCGGGGGGTCCCACTTGTAGTTTCAAATCGTCTGGACATGAACAAACTCGAAAGTTAGCATGACCGCTCCATGAACCTCATGTCCTCCCAGGTTTAGTGTTAGTACTGGGGTAATCGCGATACTTCCGGTTCTGAGGCTTAATCAACGAGTGGGACTCTCGCTCAAAAGTTAAATCTTAAAGATTATGTGTCGTGTGGACGCTCGTCGTAGTTTAAGGGGTCTGCTCTAATCATCGATGATAAGCTATCATCGATGATTAGGCTCCGTATGAAAATAAGTATGAGAAGGTCAGATGGAATTTCTCAATCACGACGAGGAGAGCAATACTGAAGAGGATTGTGTGTCAAAAGCAAGGTACATGTAAGAGGCAAGAAATGAAAGTGTGGAAAACCCTAGGATGGTGCTACCTGCCTATCAAAGGTTAAAGCAGTAACTGACATTCAGGAAAATGCTGAAAAAGAATGAGCAAGACAGCAACATTGAAAGCCATTGTGTCGAAAATCCGTGTAACCTAGCATGCAATTAAAATGCACAAGTCCCTGAAAAGTGAAATTTACAAGGAAACTTGCAGATATTGCATTTCCTGCAGAAAATGTCAGTCTAGTAAGCTTTCAAACAATTAACCAATAAGCAATCAGGATAACGATAATGACAAATAGCATTTCCTTTATTTCCAAGAGATGACAGAATAGCTGCTTTTAATGTCTTCAAAAAGAAAGTAATTTGGCATGTAAATGATTTAAAAGCTAAACAAGATGATTTGAAGTATGAGAGGGAGAGAAGTGTGCCAAATTCCACGGGGAGAGTTGGTAAAGTTTGGCAAGTGCCAAGGCTTTTATGCCACAAAATATATCAAGAGACACAAGAACTCCTGAATCTGCAACTGTTTCAAGCTATTATGCCAGTCAAGCTATTGCACATGAAAGATGAATACAATGAGAACTTTGTTCAAGCTTCTTAAAGTGATAGGCTAACATTGTGGAGCTTCAATTTAAAAAATTGTCAAATTTTAATATCTGAACTACATAGTAGTGTTCATATGGACAAATAAACACCCTAGAATAAAAAAAGTTTGGAAAGTTACACTGCCAATGGCAAGTTATGCATGAATAAACAATTAAAACTCGGGACGAGTTAAAATAGCCTAGGTGTACACACAGTAATTCTATGGGAAAAATGGGCAGGTGAATCCGATCAACTTACGATTTTCACTTTTTTAAAGCACTAAATGATCATTTTGAAATACAATTTTTTCAGGGCGTCATTTTTAGACCTTATCAAAGACAATGGTAGCATGGGGAATCATGTAGCTCAGATTTTTTAAACTGTATTAAATGTTAGCCAATATCTTTAATATATTACCCAGGTTCAGGACAAGTGATGACACAGGAAGGCTATGCACTAAAGACCCATGCGTATTAAAAATGGAAGATGACCATGGAGCAAGCAAAAAAAGAAATCAGAGACAAACAACCAGACGTGGGAAGTCAGTAATGGCAGACATGCGCAGAATTGCATCATTATACACAGATCTGAATGACACTGAATAGACATTAGAGACGTTGCCTGTGAAGAAGGGAAATGTGTCGGATCTCTTTCAGACATCAAATTTCCGGGACTTGGAGGACGCTGTCGATAACTTAACAACAAAAAGGGAATGTGACATGGGGGTTAAAACAGGACTCAAAAAGCATTGCTGTACCTTCTTGAAGACTGCATGCAAGATAATATAGGCCTCCGAAAAATGTATGCTTATCATAGTATTACATGTACTTGATGGAGGACAGTGACGATGAAGCAACTAATATTGACAAGTTCTTGGCTGTACTTGAACTAAATAAGGATGTATTGTTTGGGCACGCAACCTACATACTCAATAGGCAAACATCAAGTCAAGCTTAGACGTTTCCAAGAGCAAACAGAAGAGGACATGGCAAAATTGAAAGGACACACAGTAAAAAGAATGAGTGAACATGCTCAGAATGAATTTAGTTTTCTAGATTAACATGAATTTGTGGAATTACATGATTGTGTTATAGCCAGGCTGACCCTTGGCATAAATATTCAATCTTGAATGACACGCCTCAAAAATCAACAACAACAATAGAGGTAGTAGTAAAATGCACATAGAGGAGTGTGGCTCGGTAAGACAAGGTGTTGGCCACAAAGGTAAAGGTGGGCTACCATACAGGAAAAGGACTCCACTTTGTGCTCATTCTCTTTCCGCAAGATACACAGCATTAACACTTTGGATGCTGGGTTGTTTTGGACTTCTGTGTCTAATCTTTCAAATATGTTTGCTTTTCTATAAAAGTCCAAATGCTGTCTACACAAGACATTTTAACTCATTTAGTTGGTTCAATGTGTCTTCATCTTACGATGAATATTATTGGTAGGAACTTAAGTGACGTATGTCATTCGAATTGAAAAGTATGAAACTGATTATCTTCTCGGTGCACCGGTGGGCCGATAGCATCTAAAGTGTTAAGGAAACCACCACCAAAGATGTCTGCGTAAATGCTGGAGTGTTGAATGATAACGAACAACTACATGTACCACGTCCGGGGTATAAATGGGTCTGATGGCCAAGTCTTAGGATGGCATACAGTACACAGGGTACGCCAACAGCTCAAACATATCACAAGGAAACTTTTAAGGCAACCAAAAATCGCCGTTGAATTAGTGTCCTGTTCGCCCTGAGCAATGTACCCAAGAATGAAAGGGCATTTAAATTTAAACATTAAGGTCACTCAGAAACATCCAATGAAAACATACATCAGGAACCACTGGTGGTGAGAGAAACAACTGTCATTTGGAAGGAGGCTGGAGGTGATGGATGCAGGTACAGTACATTACCTTAGACAGTTTATTACCTGCGATTACACAAAGCTTGCATGTACAGTACATTACCTTAGACAGTTTATTACCTGCGATTACACAAAGCTTGCATGTACAGTACATTACCTTAGACAGTTTATTACCCGCGATTACACAAAGCTTGCATGTATAAAGACAGTGACAATTTTTATAAAGAGTACCAAAGCATGATGTCACTCTTGTTTGGAAATACATACAAACAATGCCTGCCCCCCCCCCCCCCCCCGGACCAAAATAACTGATAACAGCATAACTGATATTTTTTTTTTCAAAATTGATTTATATGGTGTAGAAGACTCAGTACATCATGTTTAACATGCAGAACAAAAAAAATATTAATTAGAAGAGTCCCTTTGTCTCATAATCCACTTGTTAAAATGTCACTGAATAGGGCTTTACGTGTTGAACAAAATACATTTTGCTCAATATCTCTAAAACACTAAAATGTCAGTTATGCCCTTTTGTCAAGGGGGGGGGAGCAGAATGGTGGAACCAGGTGTATTACGCAGGTGGATGTTTCTACCAACAGTGGCAATAGGAGAGCTGTAGTTGTACTGAGTTATGGTTTGGCTATTGTTATCACATATTTCAGAACTAGTTTGACACTTATCACTTTTGCTCTTGATTCCTTCATTTCTTCTTATACATGAGTGAAGTTTTACAAAATTTACAATGCACTGAAATAATTTATTTATTTTTAGTCATTCGTTCATGCACTTGATTGGTTTTGGGAACAAAGTTCATTGTCTTTTGACCTCTCAACTCCAGGAAAATACTTGTCATATGTTTTAACACCTACATATAATGTCAATTATAAGAAGAAATAATAAAGCGAAAACAAATTATCATGGTAAACTGATTATGGTAAAGTTACATTGTTTTTACTATTCCAATCACAACAAATTAACAGTACAAAATCCCACATGCTTTTCCTGCAACTGTAAATCAACAAATTAAATCAGTAAGACAGTTAAATAATTCACACGATTATACAAACATCATCTTTTTGGCATATTTCATCATGTAAAATAGTTCATAAATTTGGTATATATTTCTTCATCTTCACCGCATTTATTTTAATTGTCATTGTGTTTTTTCCCCAAGTTTGTTAACATTGTAATCTAATGTTTTTCTATTTGTTAAAGTGGTCATTTGTAAACAGCCTTTTTGAGCTTTATATAACTCCACTACTATGAATATATCTGTGTATTTTTTTTTCTTTTTGAAAAGTGGGAATAAATGATATGAAAATGACATGAAAAATTGTATCATAATATTTCAAAATCATAATGGCTGAAAATGCATGAATATTTTACAGGCAGGCCTAGCATCTCCTTTAATTGGTCAACAGCCTATTGAATGTTATATTCATGGTACCAAATATTGTTACATAAAAACCCCTTATTTCAGACATTGTGAAATCGTGCCACTGAAAAACCTGTGACAAAATTATCCCGATCAGTCACCTCCAGTCGATCGTGAGTAGTCTGAGATCCAGTCCTGACGATACATCTCTGTCACGTTGAGGTGCGTTCGGAAAAAGTTGATGATTTTACGCCAAGCGAACTCCTGATCAATAGCCACTTGTTTGGAGTCTTCTCCTCCCCAGGTCGTGTAGTGAGCTGTAGGCAGAGATTAACATAATTATTAACAATTAAGAGATTAACATAATTATTATTACTAATCATTAGGACTGGGCGACGTTTTGATATCAAAATTAGTCGATGTTGAAAAAATATCGAATGCACGATAATGATCTCATGATTATTTCAAAATATCGCCAGAAGCACGATATGGCCCAAAATACCGTCGATTATGAAAACCTAATGGGGTAAATGCATGCACTGAAGTGGGAGGGACCAAAAATACCCCATAGCTAAGAATACTCTGCACATGAGAGTTAAAAATAGGGAGATAGGAGTAAAAGAGAGACCTTCATGCTGTTCAGCTATCAAACTTGTGGTAGTGCAGGAGCAGTAGTGCATTTAGTATTTTGTCAACAAATCTGTCAACACATTGCCAACCAAATATGCATTTATAAACTATCAGTACCACAAATCTCCAGATCTAGTTACAAGAGGGTCTACAGAAAGCAACATTGTTTTGACAATATTTTGAAAACAGCCCAAAAGAGCGCACTGTAAATTTAAAACCTAAAATAGATTTATCTTATTCATCACAAATCTGTTTTTCAACTCATGCGATAAATTGTTTTGTTGACGATGTTTTTTCCACGATAATCGAATGAGGTTTAGATCAAATTTTGCCACCTCTACTAATCATTATCATTATCACTATCAATATAAATATCATTATTAATGTTGCAGTCATGACCGTCATAATCATTAGTAGTGGTAGAAGCAGAAATAGTAATAATAATATAATACGTAATATTTGTGACGAGGTCTCTCGAAAAGATAAACAAAAACAAGCAAGCACGAATATAAGAATCCAATGCTGCATGGTGAAAATAACACAAGAATACACGAGAATACATGTTAGCAAAGTTCTAAATCTCTACTTATTTTCTAAAATTTTATATCAAAGTTTTTATTAAAGGAATCTAAAGCATGTGCGAGGCACAAAGAAGTGAAATAACATTTTTGCAAGCCTTCTTTATTCTGTGTATCGGTAAAAGCACCTAAATTATGAGAAGAACACTGCAAATTTGTGAAAATATGCGTTCAAATCCAATGGGAAGTTTTCCACACTTTCATCCAAAAAAATTGTCAAAAAGTTGTCAATTTAAGGATCATCCATAACAAGGATAAAATAAACTTTGAACAATCATAACTCTTGAACAGTTCAATCAAATTTGCTCAAACTTTCAGTATTTCTCCTCTTTTATTGTTCTGTATTCTTTGAATTCAGGGAGATGTCTGGGTTTCATTCCCCTATAATTCAGTGTAAGCTCCATATTAGGCCTTGGTCGTGCATAGGAGATATTGTTACCTATCGACTCTGACCAATGATTAATTTGCACGTGATGCTTGATTAAAGTCGACAGTGAAGCCAAAAACAAA
>JZLH01S0404139.1:0-12322 GCA_001188425.1 Eucidaris tribuloides | reverse complement strand
AAAATGCATGAGTATTTTACAAGCAGGCCTAGCATCTTCTTTAATTTGTTGACAGCCTGTTGAATGTTATATTCGTGGTACCAAATATTGTTACATAAAACCCCTTGTTTCAGACATTGTGAAATCGTGCCACCGAACAACCTGTGACAAAATTATCCCGATCAGTCACCTCCAGTCGATCGTGAGTAGTCTGAGATCCAGTCCTGACGATACATCTCAGTCACGTTGAGGTGCGTTCGGAAAAAGTTGATGATTTTACGCCAAGCGAACTCCTGATCAACGGCCACTTGTTTGGAGTCTTCTCCTCCCCATGTCGTGTAGTGAGCTGTAGGTAGAATTTAGGAGATAAACATAATTATTAATACTTATTATTATCATTATCACTATCAATATCAATATCGTTATTAATGTTGCAGTCATGACCGTCATAATCATTGGTAGTGGTAGCAGCAGAAATAGTAATAATAATATAACACATAGTACTTGTGACGAGGTCTCTGTAAAAATAGACAAAAACAAGCAATACACGAATATAAGAATCCAATGCTGCATGGTGAAAATAACACAAGAATACACGAGAATACATGTTAGCAAAGTTCTAAATCTCTACTAATTTTCTAAAATCTTATATCAAAGTTTATATAAAAGGAATCTAAAGCACGCGCAAGGCACAAAGAAGTGAAATAACATTTTTGCAAGCCTTCTGTATTCTGTTTATCGGTAAAAGCACCTAAATTATGAGTAGAACACTGCAAATTTGTGAAAATATGTGTTCAAATCCAATGGGAAATTTTCCACACTTTCATCCAAAAAATTGTCAAAAAGTTGTCAATTTAAGGATCATCCATAACAAGGATAAAATAAACTTTGAACAATCATTACTCTTGAACAGTCCAATCAAATTTGCTCAAACTTTCAGTATTTCTCCTCTTTTATTGTTCTGTATGCTCTGAATTCAAGACGATGTCTGCATTTCATTCCCCTGTAATTCAGTGTAAGCTCCATATTAGGCCTTGGTTGTGCATAGGATATATTGTTACTCATCGACTCTTACCAATGATTAATTTGCTCATGAAACTTGATTAAAGTTGACAGTGAAGGCCAAGAACAAAAAGAGCCTTGCCTTTGACTGGAATGAAAAAAAGAACTGAGCATCTGATGTTGTTCTGCAGTTCAACAGTGGAGTTTATAGCCCATTATGGATAAAAAATGATATATATCAGGCTTGGTTCTAAGTAGAATGTGTGTTTTATTAATGAAATAAATTGCATCCAACAGGTAAATATTGTCATCATCAAACAAAATCATGCCCAGCATATACAGTACATTAAAGGCATTCTTTAACAAGTTTCTATTTAAAAATCTGAGCTGCATGATAATCCATGCTACAAGTGTCGCTGACAAGGTCTAAAAATGAAGCTTTGAAAATTTGCATTTATTATTATTATCGCTTTGTCATCATTTCGGATGACAGGGACTAGAAAAGCGAACTTCATCACTGTTACCCTCAGGCATCCAGTCCCGGGTAGTTTGCATATGGATATGTGACCACAACACCAGGTTTTCACCCTTCTCTTTTCGATGAAGTGCGTGGGATCTTTTACGTGCTGAGTTGTTTGTATCTCAACACAGGACTTCTGGCTTTGCGTCCTATCCGAGGGACGGAATAATGGCCCGCTGTGGACTCAAACCACAGACCTCTAGAAACCAGAAACCAAGTCTTATCGACTGAGCCATGATGCCTCCCTTAATTCAAAATGATCACGAACAAGTGCTTATAAAAGGGGTGTCCAATAAGAAAAAAAAATGTAAATAACCAGCGGCGGGGTATATGCACTTTCAAAATGTACACTGCACATAATTTGCTGTAAATTTATTCTAACAGCAACCCTTCAAATACTTGTTTTCTTACGTTTTAAATCCTGTCCACTCCGGGTAGGTACAATGAGACCAGATGCCGGGCACTTCGGCTGAAAAGGAGCTTCCAAGAAATGACCAGTTCCCGGTAACCAGTGGAAATCGAGTAGGTGACCCTTTCCTGCCTTCTCTAGGTAATCTACTATCTGTGGATAACAAATCAAACAAAATGAATGAAAAAAGAGGTGACAAATTTTATAATGTGGTATGACCTTTGACCCTAAACCCTGCTATGCACTGTGGACTTGACCAATAACCAGGAATTTACACACTTTGAGCAAAATGGGATAAGGTGGAGATTTGATGACGTATGCCCATGTGCGCTCTTAAGTATCTTATGTCTATGGTCGTGAATCCAACTTATCTTAAAGGCAAGGTCCACCCTGACGTCAAGTTGGTTTTATAAAAGCGGAACAATGAGAGAAACACAATAATGAAAGATTGACAAAAAGCCACCAAAGAGCAGCGGAGTTATGAACTTTGTGACATCACATGCGAGCAGCTCCCTCACATTATAAATTCTATAAACTACCATTTCCTCAGGAAAATGAAAATGACGTTGCATGTGCATTCAATATATTATTAGAAACATTATTTCATACATGATTCTATGAAAAAGAAAACATTCAATTATCATGAACCAATAAAAATTGGCAATTTATTGAATTAATATTACATGACATATAGGAAGCTGCTTGTATGTAACGTCACAAAATTAAAACTTTGAAAGCTCGTAACTCCGCTATTCTTTGTGGATTTTCATTAATATGTTTCTCTTACTGTTCTGCTTTTATTAAAACCAACTTGACTTCAGGTTGGACCTTGCCTTTAATTTTCCAGTAATGGGTTTCTACTTAATACGACTCATTTTGTCAAACATATGTTAATCATCAGAACAACATGGAAAACCACCATTTGATGAACTTTGCTAATGTACACACAAGAGTATAAATAAACGGTTAAATCATTCTTTTGGACAACCAACTATCCTACCCTTCTACTAACCAATCGCCAGACTGATCAACCAGCAAACCAACCCACCACCTAAACTAACCAACAAACTTAGCATACCAGTCAACCAACCCAACTAAAAAGAAACAACTGATTGACCAATCAACAAACCAGCCAACCCAAAAACTGAACCAACCAACAAATTAACAAACTAACCACTCAACCAACTTACCGCACTAACCAATACAACCAACCAACTAACCACCTAACAAACCAGCCAACCAACAACCTTCACACCAAACCAACCAATCAACCACCTTCACACCAAACCAACCAACCACCCAACCAAATGAATTAACCAACAAAACCAACCAACTGACCAACCACCAAACTGAACCAATCAGCCAACCAACCAACCAACCAACCAAACCTCCATTCAACCAACAAACAACCCAATCAACAAACTGATCAATCAACCTACCAACCAAACACTCCACCAACTGATTGGCATACCAAGCAACCAACTACAGATACAAATATACAGCCATAAAATAAACAATAAATCATACTAACCTGCACGATACGTTGTGATGAAGGTATGTGGTGGTCCTCTGCATGACCAAAGAACAACATAGGGCAGTCAATATTTTCCATCTGTTTAATAAAACATTGAAGAACATTACAGATGTTAATTAATATTTTATTTGCATGGTGAATGTATTGTGAATTTCTGAATCAGCAAACTTGAGTTTAAAATCTCCAGATCTCTATCGTGTGATCCATCAGTTTTTAACACAAGATCAATTATGGATGCCTCATTTTGTAAATGTCATACATTTATTGTTCATAAATATAACAAAATATATGACACAACAGAAAACGTCTAGGCTACTGTCTCTATTTGCAGAAACATACAAGACTTTACATAAAGACATACAAAAAGACAACAAATGACAACAACCATAATTGATACTAAGACTACGAGACTGGTTTTAACATAGACTTAACAGAAATGAACACTAGCATTAACACATTACACAATAAAAGAAGCGTAAATACTAATACGTTGCAAATTCCTATTCATTTTCATATAGGCTATACACAAGAAATACTACCATTATGAATTACGTATGAAAATAGAAGCACTCTAGTTACATTATATTCAATATTTACATAACAATTATTTAACATTAATTTCAATCGATCATCATTATTTCCAATACCGTAATTGATATATCCCATATTAGTATCAAAAGCGCAAATGTAATGAACTAAATTATTCTATAAAAATAGAATATTAGGCAGTTTGCTCGATGTAGACTAGATTTGCAAGAAACTTTAAATAGGTAATTTGACTGTAAATTCGAGGACATATACAAGACTTACAAAATAGACAAGCAAAACAACAATTGACAACAACCGATACTTATACTAGACGTACAGCAGACGATTAACATGGACTTCACAGAAATGACACCAGGCATACAACATTAAACGGCAGAAAAAAAGCGTAATTACTAGTACGTTTGCAGATTCCATATTCCTTTGCGATAATTGCTATACAGAGTATACTACTATTACTGATTACCGTAATTCTAAGCATTCTAGTTACCATTATATTCATATCTACATTATGAACAATATTTACATTAATTTCATCGTCACATTAATCATTGAGTATCCCCATTGATTGTATCAAACCCAATAGTAAATTATGTACTAAATTATGCGCTAAGAAATACAATATAGGCAGTTTCTCGATGTGGCAGGACTACGTATAAAATAGTGAATGCATCAGAGTGGCAAAAGGTACAAGATTTGCATGAGTGTAAATATTGAACGCCTTTATTCAACGAGGCGAAGCCGAGTGAATAGAGCGTCTCATATTTCACCGAATGCGAATCTTGTTCATTGCACGAATAAAGATCATTCACTATTTGTTTTATACAACCTCGGAGTTTACGCGGCTTGTTTCAAGGTATGAATGTTATGAAACTTGATTTTACTTAGCGAGCTTTCCTGAAAAGAGAGCATAAAAGTATGTTTATTGCTGCTGGCATGAGCGCGCGCACAATGACTGCGCCTTGTTAAGATTTTTTTATGCGCGCGCGCAGTATTGTGTACGCTTATACTCCTACAAATTACAGCGCGCGTCGAATCTTTATACACCGAGCCAGAAGCGCGCACGGGTGCGCGTGACACAAAAACGCGGTAATGGATGATGATGACAATCGCAGCGTGCAATGGAGCGAAACTGCTCTAACGAACTGCACGCCGCCTATTAATAATGTACATGAGTGATACGTCAGCAGCGTGCAATGGAGCGAAACTGCTCTAACGAAACTGACAGATGCGTACCGCGCGAGTGCAATGGGGCGTTAGCGTATGCAAGAAGCGCAGTTGACATCGGATAGCGTACAATCTTAGTAGGTGTTGTTTATAAATTTGACTAAGAAAACTGTTCAATGTTCTCCATCGAATCATGAAACTTACTCGCGACAATGCAAACGCTTCAAGACGATTTCATGAAAAGGTTACAGTGGATCTAGAAATTTTTCGGGTTTGTTTTTTCACATTTTGCAATTCATTTCCATTTGAGAGAAATAGGCTTCGTGGGTCTTCCGCTACAATATTGACAAACTGCAAGCATTTCTCGTTAAGGGTGAGATTCATTGATTTGTTACTATATTTAGTAATTTTTTCACGTTTCAGAACTCCTGAAGGAAAGCATAACTAAACTGTATATCACTAAAAAAAACTTTCAATCCCATACCCAATGATAGAAAATGGAGAAAGCAACCAAATAAAGGGATATTTGAACAGTATAATACAATGAATAATAATAATAGAAATAATATTGATATAACCTTTCTTTCTCCCAATCTTGTCACAACCTTGGAATATTGTTTAATTGCAACATGACAAAGTCTCATCAAAATAAGTGAGGTACCAAATGCATAATACAGGGCTCGACACTAGCACTTGCCCGCTTACCCAGGGCAAGTAAAATTCCATGTCGGGCAAGTAAAAATTCAAAATGTAAGAATTTACTTGCCCTGTTGGGCAAGTACAATTTTGATCATAAAATGAGATATATTTAATTTTATGACTCTTTAAAGTCATAAATCACATATTTCACAGTCAACAGAATTAACATATCAAACTTTCAATGATATAAACAGGCCTTATTGGTTACAATTTATAGTACGAAATTATTTCTTATGTTTTTTACTATTTTCGGGCAAGTGAATCTTTAATTCGGGCAAGTAAAAATATGAAAGTGATAATTTCACTTGCCCAAAGGGCAACAAGAGAATAAAGTTAGTGTGGAGCCCTGCATAATATTGGGTTTATCAGAAACTACTTCATTAAATCGGCTACAGAGAAATCAGTTCACGTTCACGGTTTGGTTTCCTCTCGACTTAATTTTGGGAATGCAATTTTATTCAATTTACTACAAACCCAGCTGTTAAAAATTCAAAAGCTTCAAAACGCTGCAGCACGCACTGTTACCCTAAGAAACACACTCGTACCACCTCCACTCTGAAATCACTTCAGTGGTTTCAAGTCAGATATTGCATTATTTACATTTTTAAATTCTACTTCTTGTTTTTTATTGTGTCAAGGGCTCTCCTCTTCATTACAATGCAAGTCTAGTTCATAAATACACTCCTGTCAGATTTTTTTCGATCATCCAAGTCTGTTTCCCCTGTTGTTTCAAAATCTGCAACCCCCCCCCAAAAAAAAAAACACATGGGGAATAAAAGCTTTTGCCCATGCTGATCCTGCTCTGTGGAATAATCTACCTATAGTTACTGGAAGTGGCAATTTTCAATGCTTCTAATTGCGTCTACACTGGTCATTTGTTTTTCTACTCTCCTATTCCCTTACCTTTTTATTCTACACTGTGCCTAGAGCACTGTACAAGGAGGTTTTAATGCATTATAAATCACATATATAATTGGTGATTCGCGTAACCGCGGATCACCATAGATTTCGTCAGAATTTTTTCCTTCTTTTTAATTTTCTTTATTCGTGTTTCTTTCTCGCCATTTTTGTGCATGCGATATCTCGAGAAAGATGAGTGCAATAGTTTTGTAACTTAACATAGTTATGTCTTATGTCAATACTTCGTGAATGTCCCCCTGTCAGTGTGTGTGACGTCATCTATGACGTCATAAGCCAAAGGCTAGTCCTAACCTATATTTGCAATAACTCAAGCCGGCAGTGGATAAAACAACGAAATTTGGCAGAAGTCAAGTTAAGGTCAAGGGTCAACTTTTGGACCTAATCACGTGCACGCGCGCGTCACGATGGGCTTGTACGGGCGCGTCAAAAATTGTAAAAGTTTTAAAATGCTACAAATGACTTCTTATTAACAGCAGTATACGTTTCAGGTCATTCGGAGCATTTGGTGTGCGCGCGTACGCGCGCGTTTTTTTCCGCGCGCACCCCTTTTTTGACCGAATATCGTCATTTTTTCGATGGATTTGGATTTCTGACTGTATGCTCCATCAATTAGAACCCTTTCCCGACCACTAGGACCCAAAATATCACTTACAGGTCCAAAAACCGTAAATGCGCGCGCATAATGCGCATTTTTAATTCACTCATAACTCTCTAGAATTAACGGTGACCCCTACTTTTTATTGCTTATTCTGATAGACTATGATGCGTAGATATCATTTCAGGCATCGCTTTCTGTGCCAAAGTGTTGTGACATCATCTATGACGTCACAAAGAAAAATCGTATTTCTAGCATATCTCATGACTGGAGTCGAGTAACATTACCAAACGTGGTACATAGTAACTTCAGGTCAAAGGTCATCGTGCGCGGCTGCGCGTTTATCATATGCGTGCGGGCGTCACGACGAACGCGTACAGGTACGTTTAAAATTAAGTCTTAAATCAGTCATTTTTCTCTAGAATAAACGATGACCCCTACCTTGTATTGCTTATTCTGATAGCCTATGATCCGTAGATAACAGTTTAGACACTACTTTGCATGCCGAATACTTGTGGCGTCATCTATGACGTCACAAAGAAAAATCATATTTCGCACATATCTCATGAATGGGGTGGATAAAGATAACAAAACTTGGTACAGATTAACTTCAGGTCAAAAGTCATCACTGGTGCTAATCATAGCCGTCCGCGCGTCGTGACGAACGCGTACGCGCACATCGTATTTTCAATTAATGTTTGATAGACAATTTCCATTAATGAGGGACATAATTCATCATGCAATGGTGATTGATATGCATTGTGTGTCACATTTTCTTTAAATTGAATGATCGGAGCGGTTACGCGCATCACCAATTCGTCTTAGTGACGAATTAAAATCTAGTTATAAACTTAGTTTAAAAAAAAAAACAGAACTTACCGGGGGAATTTGGTCAGAGATTTCAAACTCGGAATCAGTCACGTAATCAGTAAAGCGTACCCATAGCTTGCCATTATCATCTGTCCACCTCTCCATATATCGATCTATGGGCCTGTAAAATGGGCGACAACTACATGGTAAGATAACTTGTGCAGTATTCTTGACTAGTGTTATTTAATGTTCACTTAAAAATACATGGTACAATTCTCAGTAGATAAAGATCCTCATTCATGCTTTCCTGCTGTTGATAATGAAATAAGAATTACACACACAAAACAACAGGTAAAACATCACAACATCACAATCAATTTCATAAAATTGTACATTCATTGTTTTTGTACATTTTTTCGGCTAAATGTGTATTTTGTTTTTGTAACCCCACTGTAACATTATTATTCTAGATCTAATGAAATGGTAAATGGTAATTAAGTTCCAAATTTTTATCTACTCATTCATTCATTCATTGACAGGTAACTTGTGAAGGGGGTGAGGAGTGCAGAAGTTGTTGGGTCATTTGTAATTCTTGTCAGTAGTTGTAAATACACAAAGGATTCTGTCAGATAACTAAGGCCAAAAATTAAACTCAAATTAAAATTGTTTGGTTGTACTACAAATGCCGTTTTTGAAAAATAGGGTAAGTCGGTCAGATTTTTGTTTTTAAGATTGGCACCACTACTACTAGGATTCTTTGGTAATAAAATATGTCACTTTACAGTTGCATCCCTGCAATATGAAACTGGACGTTGGAGACGGCCGCTGTCAAAACACAGAATTCTTCTGTGTGTCAGACACTCTGTTACTTTTTCAGCATTTTTCAGCTTTTCATTGTAAGTTTTGTCGTGTTTTTGGTTGTGAATTGGACAAAAAAGAAAAATGGGTCAGCCCTATTGCATCCAGTCAGTCGGTCAAGTACAACGAAATATATATATATATTTTTTTTTTGGGGGGGGGGAGGGGGGCTAATGGAGGATCTCCTTTTTGCTTGTTTGTTTATTTACCTCTCTGGTATGAGCACGGTCAGACACCCACCTCCCAAGTGAAAAGGTTTTATCAAGGCCCGTTCAATAGTATATTGTTTCATATTGTATTTCTAAATAAGGATATTAACACAGAATTTTGTGGGAAAATTGAAGTGCAAATGTGGGAACAGAAATACAGTGGTAGTACTGTACCATTGATCAGATATCTGTATGTTTCAGGTTCACGTCCTGTAAGGATACTCTTTTTTTTCTGAGTCATTGAAATTCAAAATATGTAAAATGCTAATTAATTTTGACGACTCAGTAAACATTGGACCACATGCATGTTTAAATCTCAAGTAAAGGCGTACTTTTCATGTGACAAAGTCTGCCTAAAGGATTGTTTTTAAAAAATGGATGTATTTTGAGTTTTCACTACAAGATTTTTCGTAAAAAGAAGGTGCTTTCTCTTTCTCTCTTTGGACCCCGAAAAATTTTAAAAGATTTGTTTACTTTATTCAAAGATTGTGGAAAAATTAATCAACAAATTGCGGAATCCAATTCCTGAAAAAGGGGGCTCAATGAGCAATATTCCCGATTCAGAGAAATCTCCAAGGCAGGAGAAGCCTGCAACAAGTCTGTTTACCCTAAAAAGACAAGGCTATTTTGATGGATTAAAAGATCGAGATCTGGGTTGCAGGTCACACAATTGATCTAAAATTTTGCACGTGCATAGAATCTCATGTAAACTACAAAATTGTGTAATTGTTTATTTTTCATTTTTTATTTTTTTTTGGGGGGGGGAGGTTTGATATTGTTTATTCGAAATTAATTGATTATGCATAATACATGCATGAAATCATATTTTTGCCAATAAAAAAAAACATACTGTATGACATGCTAGTCTTTTTAGGGTTACCAGGGGGGGGGGGGGGGATTCATTAATTTTGGCAGTCCTGAGAATGAATGGTACTTTCAAAGAGAAAAAGCATACATGTACCCTAAAGAAAACTGAGCGGAGGAGGGGGGGGAGGAGAGGGGAAGGGGGAGGGGTCATCATGTACATATATAGTAAAACAATTACAGTGAAACCTGTCTATAGTGGCCACCCAAGGGAGACAAAAATTGTGGCTTTTATAGACAGGTGGCTGATATAGACAGGTTCTTTAACACATGATTTGTCTCCAGGGGAATCATTTTAGTGGCCACTATAGACAGATTGGCTGCTATAGAGAGGTGGTCACTAAGACAGGTTTGACTGTACTTGCCCAAATGGCTCAATTAAAGATCCATCTGGCATTTTCCAGCCAACGTTGACACAAAGAACATCCATGAAGCCAGCGGCTGCTATGCACTTGATTGGTAGTTTCAGTCTGGAGGCAGCATTGAGTGTTATCGCTCCACCGTAACACGAACATGATATTCCAATTCGATTGACATCAAGGCGAGGATGATTTGATATGTAATCAACCATATCCTACAGAAAATAATAAATAAACAACAGATCAACCCAGATTTGTTGAATAAAACTAAATGTCATAACGAAAAATTCTGAAATGCTCAATTATACCAAATGTCCCAGAAAAATACCATACACTTTTAAAATGGCCCCCAAATAAATATCATATCAAATTTTTGATAAATGTTTATAGAGCTGAAATTTTGTGTTTTATATGACCCCAAAATGTCTGAAATTGTTTTCTGCTTGAGTGAGCACTGCCCACTTTTGTAAAGGACCTGGAAATTAGGTCGCACAAGAATTGGCTGTCCATTGTTAAAACAGATTCAAGCTGCCTTTCATTTTGCGTGGAGCTAGACAGAAGTATGGACAGACAGACAAATTTTATCAGAGGCACAGAGGTATTCTGCTTGGTCAAATCTTTATTTATTTGATTATCATTTAACCTGTTGAAAGAATAGACACAACATATCTTGTCGTGAGGTCTTTGGGAAATGTGAGTTACAGCAAAATCAAACTTGTCCTTTTTTTACAATTTTGTGCAGATATGTTGATTTCTGATGTCTGGGGTGACAGCATCATAGTAATTTTTGAAGATTGATGAAAAATTTGTTAGATAGATAGACCAATGCTATACACTGGCTTTAAGTAAAGTTTGGTAACCGTATTACTGTTCTACTTTAGCAAAAGGTAGCAAGTCACACATCACTCAAATTCAAGTTATTGATATCTTTGAAATATCCTAAGCATGCCATAACTTCACACAAAATTTGTGTGCACATGTGTGATGTAATGCAGTGATACCTATGTAAATGACAGACACAAACTGAAGAGTATAGAATAAGAAGTACTGAAGTCACATAATACTACTTTTGAGAAACGAACTACATGTAGGCTCAAACTTTTCATCAATTTTGTTGTACAGTGATCATCTTGTTGAGTGTGTTACATCCAAACTTGGCTGAGAGTTAATTAACAACAATAAAAGATAGAATATAGGACAAAAATAAAACATTGTCAACTTGTTCAATTTTCCAATATTCGACTAATCAATTGTGTTGGAGTTAAAGTAAATTACTTCTTCTAAAAAACAAGTGGTCTCAGGAAAAACAAATGGCATTTCTTAAATAAATGAATGTCAAATAACTAGGTAAGTTTTTATTACTATTTTTGGAATGTCCTCTATTAAGACGGACAATGATATGCAATTTTGTCAAATTTTTGAATGGTGTTTGAAATTTGACCTCATTTGACCTTTGACCCGGAAGGTGGACCCCATACCTCTATCAACAAGCATGCAAAATACATGACAAATATATATATTGTTCTTGAATCTTGATAACTAGTCAAGTAATGTAAGACACATTTTGTATAGAAATATAGGACCGAAGTTAAAATATTTGCACCCCGGCATTGACCCGTACATCCTATAGCCCCTAATAGTGGATCAGCGGTCATTTGACCAAAATTTTTGGTCAAAAAGATTTTCCCAGCATCTAACAACTTCAAACAATTCACTAACTCAATTTTCGGTCAACATGTGACCTGTAATGTACTTCTTTTCTATTACTCTTTATTTTTTTGTTATTTATCATATGTTCCGATCATTGCTTTTTCTTTCTGAAGAGCGGAAAATTTAGCTCTTACATGGGA
>JZLH01S0404128.1:132212-145416 GCA_001188425.1 Eucidaris tribuloides | reverse complement strand
TCACTGAACAATCTCTACATATTTAGTTATTATTCTTCAAGAAATAACTTTTTTATAGTATTTCCCAGTATTTCCCATTTTTATCAAAAATAGCAAGGCGGTATTTACCGATAAATACCGGTATGTACCACCGGTATTTACCGGCCAACTCTGGTGATGACGTAACTGTCTAAACTTTTGTGTTGTAGGGTGTTTATTTGTCCATTCAAATACTGTCAGATATGTCTTTAATAAAGGAAAAGTTTAACAATTTGTTAAACACGTCTTCAACAATGTTATATTGTGTAAAACCAGACATTTTTGCGAGCATTTAACTTTTGCGAATTTCGGCAGGAGTAGAGATTCGTGAAAGTAAAATGCATGCAAAAGCTTGTTTCTACATATTTTTTTGAATGCCAAAAACAATACAAGACCAAGTACTAGTACTGTTTCTGTACAAGTCAAATGACTTGAGATTATATAGAGTAATAGTGTGCAATTACTTACGATGGTCGCAGTGCACTTGTTGATAAAAAAGGTGTTTCAAATATTTTCTGTACATTGTTGTGCTAATTTATTAATAAAACACCCAAATATTTCTTCCTAGCAATTTCACTATATTCATGGCCTGTGATTTGCGAAAGATTTATGCACGGGAAATGGCTGTCGGCTCGAAAGTATAGTGTTTTACAGTAGTGTCTTTAAATAGTGATCGGTAATCAAGTTCTTCATTACCCCCTCACCCAACGAAGTCGAAGGGGGATATGGGGTCTTCTACATTACCAAGTCCACTGGGAAAAAGTGATATGTTAAATTTTAAAAGCAATGTTTATTCAAAACAAAAGAAATTGTTGAAAGTAATGTACGAGAGATTTCTGTGCTAAATATGTGTACCAAAGAGTGTTTTATATTAATACTATCAACTTTCCACTGAATGCATGTAACATGTAACATGTGGAGAGACAAGTCTATACCACTGCTGTATGTGGTGTTTCAGATTTTCACGGAATAGCTAACCCCAAATAATATAGATTATATGAATTGGTGTCGGAGAAAAAGACCAAGCTAAATATTTGTAGGAAAATGTGTGTTACTTCATAGTTTTTGTCTCGAGTGAATGTATCATCGAGGTGGACGCTTTTTGTGTGTCTTGATGTATGCGTTCACTCGAACACACATTTTCCTACAAAATTTTAGCCTAGTGGGAGCTTTGTAATATTGTGATTTCAATAGTGCTTCACAATATGTTCCTTGACAACAATCGCTTCCTTTGTCCAGAGAGATTATTCCGGTAAGATGGGATTCAACGAATTCAAGGAGCTGTGGGGCGCCCTCAATCAGTGGAAGACGTCCTTCATGAATGCCGACAGGGATCGTTCCGGCACTGTCGAGCCACATGAACTCGCTCAAATTCTGGCTAGTTTTGGTATGGTGATTTGTTTTGTTTTGTTCAGTTTACTCTCTCTCTATTGTTGGTTGTCCAACAGAAGGGCCCCAGCACTTGTTCCCGGCAGAAGGGCCTTAACAGTAAATTTACTCAAATTTAAGAAATATTGCTTTATTTGATATTTGCACTTAACAGACTGACTGAAGAATCTAAAAATATTGCACTCCTGTGATTTCATGCGAAAATAGCCAGTGGTTTTCAATTTAGAGACAAATAGGCCTAAAAAAAAAAAATTGTTGTATTGGAGTAACGGCTCACTGAAAAATAGGGTATATAGGGCGGTGTTGTTTTTTTATGGGCCACTATCAGCGCCCAATGCTTTCACTTTATGAACTATAAGCCTACATTCGGCCAATTCGGAAGCCACTATTTCTTGCAGTAGTTCATCAATGACATCAGTCAAGTTGAGAAGGACACTGAAAATAATTTTTGGCCCAAGTGTGCCCGTTACCTTTACTGTTGAGGTAAACAGGTCGATCATCGCTAGTTACATGTAGTTACCGCAGCTAGAGACTATAGCCAGTGAGGCTCTATATAGTAGAGCACGAAGTGCGTTGTACGTGCGCATACGGCGGGAAAATCGCTCTTTTGTCCACAACACTTTCGGGTTTTCAATTCGATCCCAAAGTCAGCACAATATGCGATATCGATACTATCGATAGCAATACAAAGAAAGTAGAAAAAATATAGGGTCGGGGATATTTTTAGGGTCGGGCGGGTTACGCCAATACAACAATTTGTTTTTTTTTAGGCCTTAGTGTAAAGACCCTTCTGTCGGACAACCAACAAAATCATACGAGCTGTGACAAAAAAGAAATGAGACTATGACAAGCACGTCTATGATGCAATGTCAATTGATTGACCGCCTACATCACTGTATTGTCAATATCTCATCAACATTTTGCTAAATAATATTGATCACTTATCTCGCTCTGTGTTTCTTCTTGGGGCTGTTGTGTGACACTTCCCCACTACTTGCTGGCACAAAACTAGAAGTGGCACCAACATGAAGGGGGTAATCAGTTAGAAGTTCTCGGTTAAGTCTGGCAGAGGCCCAACCGAGTGTCTCAAGCTTCTCAGAGTGTCTTTTTGAGGAGACGCCACCAGCAACATTGCATTTTCTGCCTTGAGAAGCTCGAGAGACACTTGCTTGGCCTGTGGCCAATTCGAACGAGGAACTTCACAGTGATTCCTTGCTCCATGTTTGTGCCACCTCTAGTTTTGTGCTGGCACATAGCAGGGACATGTCACACAACAGTCGTAAAAGAAACACAGAATGATATAAGTGAACAATCTTATATCAGAATGTTGATGAGACCATGATGAGATGTTGGGCAACATGGTAGCATGGGCAGTCCGTTGATTGACATTTAATTTATATTTTGCAGGGGCGTCGACCGGGGTGGGGGGGTGGAGGGGGCAGTTGCCCCATGAAAATATTGGGGGGCAAACATATCGTTTTGCCTGTCAATAGTTTTGACAACCAGAAAAATTCATTAAACGTAATGCAAAAATATGTTCAAAAAGCAGTGCAAGGTACTACAAAACCATTATAGTGACATAAAAATAGTTAACATGCACATTTTTGATATTTTCTAACTTTTTGTCCCCCCCCCCATCCACAAAATGGATCAATGCCCCCGATATGTTGTATTACACACATAAATCAAATTTCCATTTATGGACAAATGGATTGAAATATGAAACAAAATTATATATGTCACACAACTTTTTTGTATGCTTTATGAGTTAATGTTGATTCTTGTGAAATATTACTCCTTTTTGTATCACATCGGTGTATTTCGAAAAGAATGAAACGTAGAGCTAATATAAGTATTTTCTCTGCTGTGTGGTTTATTTCAGGATATAGATTGACACCGCAGTGTTTAAGCTGCCTTGTTAAACGGTACAGCAACAACGGCCGTATTGTGTTTGACGACTTTGTGGCTTGCGCTGTTCGCCTCAGAGCTTTGACAGGTAAGGGGACTTGGCTGAGGATTTATCAAATCCTTGCCCTAACTGCAAAATTAACCTTGACCCTGAACTTTTTCCCAGATCCCAGCCCTAACCTGTAGCCCAACCCTTGCCCTTAGTCTACACCTTACCCTTAGCTGCAACATTGCCGTTAACCCAACCTTTACAGAAAATCCCAACTCTTGCACTAATCCCAACCTTATCCTAATCCCAACACTTAACCATATGCTCAAACTTTACCCAAAGCCTAACCCTTACCCTAAGACCAACCTTTAGTCTAAGCCTTTTCCTATGTTCACCCCTTACTCTTAGTCAAGCCTTACCCTATGCCTAACCCTTATCCAGTCTCCCAAAGCCCAGTACTGACCCTAAGCTTGACCCATGTCCTAATCCTAACACCTGCCCAAAGCCCAACCCTAACCCTTCATCCAACCTCCACATAAATCCCAAATCTAACCCTAGTCGTAACCCTTACCCTAACTCCAATCATTGCCCTGACTTCATCACCTGGCCTGATTTCAATACCAAACTGGAAATGACCACACTCTATTGTTTACTGCTAGCAAGGCACTACTCAGAATATGTGTTAAATTTGTCGTACTCACTGTCCATGCCCATTTTGACTGAAAAATACACATATTGATATCAACTTCATACTGTGGGCCAGCGGCTGTCCCACAGAGAGAAGAGGGGTGGCTAATCTCCCCCCCCCCCCATCCAAAGTAATAAAAATTGCTAGTGTTTTGTGTAAATTCACTTCACCGCCGATTTTTGTACTTGTGTCATCACTGTTTGGCTATGAACTGATATGATATAGCCATGAGGTTCCCGTTTCCGCCCCCTCCCCCCCCCCAAGATGTACCTTGACCCACCCCACTGTGGTCCAAACTGTACCAGTAGCTTTACTGCTCTATTTACGAGGAAATGGGCAGGAGATGTGCTGGTATATACAATGTTACTTTTGGAGTTACTGAAGGGTATAGGTATAGTTCATGAAAATCATTGTAGAAAACATGTGATTGATCTGCAGTTACATTGACTCTGCTTGTCTTGTTTTACAAATTATTCACAAAGCACAAAAACACATACCTTTCAGAAAAATCCCCAAGAAGCTGCAAATTACATTTCTGTGTAAAAACTTTCAGAAGTAGATGTTTCGATTGGATTTTTTTTGCTCCGTATTTTTTTATCTTGTCTTTTTTTGTCTTTTTGTGATCAATATTATGTTTAAAGAAGAATTAAAGTTGGACATTTCTATAGGTGCATGTACATTCAGAGGATATAGAAGAGTAAGAAGAAGAAAACTTTGAAAATTTGACAAAAAAAAATTGGTTGAACCATTCAAGAGCTAAAATTGTCAACATTTGAATTAATATTCAGAGATATCAGTTGAGCTTATGTGATGCTATTCTTTCACAAAAGCATGTAGAATCATTTTGTTGTGACATACTTGAATAACAAGGAAGAGGAAATGGAATATATGGTGACAATAGACAATAGGTGATATTTATGTTAATAACAAAGGGGAGTTCTATCATCACAAAAAGTGTCAGAGATTGGCCAATTTAAGATCCCATAATAAAGGATATACAAACTTTCCTATCACTTGAATGGCTTAGCCAAATTTATACCAACTTTAACAGTTTTCGTAAAGCCTGAAATGTCATAATTTTCAAATACATTCTGTCCAAGATCATGAGATGCATAGACATATATTACACATAACTTTCTTGTGATAACAATGCTCTGTTTTGGTGTCTGCAAACTGAGAAAAACATGTTCTACATGTCCAGATGTTTGTCGTCAATTTCAAATTCATTGTCCTAATTAATAAGTTAGGTCTTGTACGTCCACATTACAAACTGACCTTGTATCACCTGTTTCATTATATTTTTTTTGTAGATTTCACATTCTCTTGTGCCATTAAGTTGTAAATAGGATGTTCTTGAAGCCCAGCTGCTTTTTGTTCATTTCACATTCCTGATTACAATGTCAGGATGTAAGGAAAATATTCAGTTATGAATAGGGAGTCTTGAAAAAACATTATTATTTACAATTTACAAACAAAATTTCTATCAATTCATGGAAATTAAGATAGTTGATGAAAACATTTGAAGAATTAGTAAACCTCTGTTTTGTTTATATTGTAACACTATTAAAAGAAGATCAAATTAAAAGTTAAATGTTTTGTAACTCATTATTTGCAAATAGCTATATATTTTATTTTGTAAAACTGAACAAAGATAATTGCCATATTAAAGGTTAGTGACATGATTGGGAACACTTGAAAATGCCTCAAGAACCAAATGAGTTGAAATATATACCAACTATACACTACCAGAAGTGGATCTCCCACCTGGGAGAATTTGTCTGTAATTTGTTTTCTTAAGGAGAATCAAGCATAAACATAGGAGTATCTTAATTTTATCCGGGGACGATAAAAATAAGCCCCATAGAGAGCCACACAGCAGGTTTCCGTGCTACGAGTGATGTTGACATTGTTTATTATAGAATGAGTCAACATTTGACTGCAAGATTTTCACAGGAGAATCCTTGCATAGTTTACTTGATTCTAGAGTAGTTTCAGCCCAAGTTGAGGACTACCCCCAATCATGTTATTTACCTTTAAGTTCGTGTTGCATGAAAGGACAAAATGTAACATTTTTCAATGAATATGGCAAGAACCTCATTGATAAAAGGTAAAACAAGATGAATTCACTTTTGTGATGGGTTATAACAGAGAACTTGTTGTGATGATGCTCAACTTTTTTCCCCAGCTTATCGATATATGCTGATAACAACCCTTGATCTGTCAAGCCAATACAAATCTGAACAAGTTTTAGTAACCTTTCGTTTCGAAGGGAAATGTTTTGTGTCTTTGCAGTTCAAGTGGTTGATTGGAGTATTAAATTTGTAGAAAAATACCTAGCAATGGTTTTGTGTGATTGCTATGTAGGATGTTTATTTGTCCATTCAAGCACTATTATGTCACTCAGATTTCACAGTTTGACATTTTTTCAGATTGAAGTTCCGCAATGTTATATTAGTAGAGGACCAGCCTGTAGGTCACGTGACCAAAGTCTGGGAACAAAGGTTTGAAAGTGGTTTTGGGTTCCCTGATGGATTTTGAACATTTTTGACTTGGGCTGGCCGCTTCGAACTTCCGGGCATTTTGGGTAGGGGTCCATTAAAGTTCACACAGGGGTAAAAATTAAAGTTGTCTAAATTGTGTCAACATGCATATCAAATTACTCGTCTACTCACAAGGATTCCAAAAATGTATACTTTGCTATGCATTCAATGTCAAATGAGGGCGCTACAGCCCAAAATATGGAAAGGTCAATGCACTTTTGATGTCGGGTCAAAATGGTACCTTGACCAATTTTGGTAATATTGGTGTCTAATCTTATGTTTTTCAGCACGAGAAATTCAACTATGTACTTTTTAAGTGAAAAAATTTGAATCTTAACCTTGAAATTGACAGCATGAGAATAATGTCATGATCCAATGATAATGTATAGCACATTGCTGCATAGACTTAGTGTGGCATACTAATTTTTGAATTTCAATGTTAAGAATCCAATTTCTCCATTTAAAAAATACATAGTTGTATTTCTCATGTCAAATTGGTCAAGGAAACATTTTGACCCGACATCGAAAGTGCGTTGACCTTTCCATATTTTGGGCTGTAGCGCCCTCATTTGACATCGGATGCATAGCAAAGTATACATTTTTGGAATCCTTGTGAGTAGACGAGTAATTTGATATGCATATCGACACAATTTAGACAACTTTGATTTTTGACCCCTGTGTGAACTTTAATTGACCCCTACCCAAAATGCCCGGAAGTTCAAAGCGGCCAGCCCAAGTCAAAAATGTTCAAAATCCATCAGGGAACCCGAAACCACTTTCAAAACTTTGTTCCCAGACTTTGGTCACGGGACCTACAGGCTGGTCCTCTACTATATAGTACCTTTAAGTCTATGGTGTGTTATCATGAAGTAATGTTTTTTTTCTCTGTCTCTATTCCAAACATTTACATTTTTATTCTAGATATGTTCAGGAGAAAGGACACTCAACACAATGGCACGGCATACTTTCAGTATGATGAGGTGAGTCCTTATATCTATTAATGCTCTACCTCCGTATTCTTTTCTTCTTCATTATAGTTGGACTGTTGTCTACTTAATTTTTTTTACATGATCCTTCCCTCTATGCTGTCTATGATTCATAAAATATTGTGGTACACATTGATTAGTATTATAATCTGGCTGGAGTTTGTAACATTTTCCCCATGATAATTAATTGATTAAAACTTGTAATCAAGGTATTACGGAGGCAGAGGCCTCGGATTGGGGGGGGGGTTCAGGTGTTGTATCCACAAATGTTCAAAGGTACCAAACACATTATTGACCAGGATACATTAGTGGTGTCATCTGGGATTTTGGTATAGAAGTGGCAAGGGGCAGTCACCCCCATGCAAATATTGAGGGGGGGCAAATATCTTTGCCCCCCACCCCCCATAATTTTGACAATTTGAATATTCATTAATATCATGCAAATATGTGCTTTAAAAGATAGGAAAGCACCATACCATTTTAACTTGCCTACATTGCAAATTTTCGGTGCTTGTACGCCAAAATTTTATTACATTGCTGCAGGCGCACGAAATTTTGATTTTGTCACTTTTGTCGCCCCCCCACCAATTCAACCATGGATCAATGCCGCCGGGCGGGGGGGTGTTGGGATGTTCATATTACCGCAAATCACCCCTTTTAGCTGGGAGTGTAAAGCCATAGTGGCTGGCTTGACAATTTTTTTGTGCAAAAATTGTTTTTCTTGGTTGTGGCCTTCCTGCAGTTTGATTGGATGTGTTTGGCTTGCTGTTTTGCTAGTGAAATATTTGGCAGCAAAAATTGCTTTTATGTGTCGTCAGCATCCTGTGTTTGCTTGCAGTTTGGTAGTAACGAAATTTGCTGATGAATCTGTGTATTATCTATGGTGTCATGTATTTACTCGATTGTTTCTCATTCGTATATATGTCAAATAAGATGCGTTTTCTTGATTTTTATGTCTACTTTTATTTTTTTTATAAATACTTTGAAGAGGATCCAATCGATTCCCGCATGTGTTATTCTAAATGTAATTACAGTTTTAGGACTGATGTTTATTTTTTCAAACAGAAGGTTGATTGTTGATGTTGTTCTGATATTTGCTTTTTGCATTGACATTACTAAAAACAACACTCAATAAGTTGGAGGATAAGTTTAGAGAGTACTTCCTACCATAAATGCTGGGGGTTGAGAAGCGGAGTGGGAACCCCCTCTCACCTCGCCCCCCCCCCCCCGCCGCCCCCCTCCCCCCGAGCCAAGCAAAATACCCATTTGATTAGGGTTACAATCAGTGTATAGTCTTGTTTTTGAGATGGCTTTTTTAGTTCAGTTTGTTAATGCTTGAAGATCCTGCTTGAACTCTTCCTGTTTGAGAAATTGATATCATAAAATGCCCCCACCCCCACCACAATTTTGTCATAGTAGTGTCATTTGTAGGTTAATCTTGCATATCTCAGTCTAAACATCGGTTAGTTCGTCTTTGTTCTGTTCTGAGGTTTGCCGTAACAATTTCATTGCAAGAATTTAAGATTAAAAAATAGTCATAATACAATTTGTCTATTATCACCAACTTTTTACACTGTGTTTAAATCAGTTATAATGCCACACTTGTACAGGCTGTCAGAAATAGAGATACATGTTCTTTAAAACAAATTGCCTTTGTTGTATGTTGCCAAATTTTATCATGTGGGGCGTGATGTTTCAATTTTCATTTGCAGAAGATCACTGAAATTTCAAAATTTAATTTTTTCTCAATATAATGGATAGTTAGGCTGTGATGAATTGTGTATAACGATTTTGACCAGCAATTACACTTATTTTTGGTGATTGTGTTCATTTTCCTTTTGTATAACATTTGACAGGTTGAATTTGTAGGGATATTTTCCAGTACTGTTTTGTCGCCATATTTTTTTTTACACTGGGGAGACAAAAGTTTAGATTAAGTAAGCTAACGCCTGTTGGAGTAGAAATAGCATTTTTAGTTTGATAATCGAATCAAATTCAAATTTTTCTTTTTTTTTTGTCTTTTTGAACATTCATTAGCGTGGTTTATGTCCATGTGAATGACCGTATTAGATGTCTTCTGCATATTTTTTTTGCGTTTACCTTAATTAAATACTTTTTCTTTTAGGTTATAGTTTCAGAAATGAAATTACCATACCTTCAACTTTAAATATAACATGCCATGTATGTGAGTAGCATGCAGAAGTGTAATGCTAATAACTACCTTCTGATGATATAATTTTTTTTTGTTTAATAGATCGAAACATTCCCCAAAAATGTTTGCATGCCCTGAATTATATTTGCTTTGAGTAAGTTGGAATTGAATAATTATGACAAGTATTACCTTATGATAAAGAATTAATAATATGGGAGATGAATGAAGAGAGATAAATAGATATGTAAATATAGTGTAATTAGCCTCAATAAAATGAGTGACAATCTGTATGTATTATTTGTAAAAAAAAGAAACCTTTTAATAATTCAACACACAAAACTAAATGAAATGTCGTGTATGGTTATCGAGACGAATATTAACTAAAGCGTGCTAAAAGATGGATGTATACATGCGATGTGCTTATGTTATTAATTGAAAATGTTACAATATTAATGCTGTTGTCCTTACCCACCAAATCAGATTATTTTTTGGTCTCTTTTTATTAGCTTTATTTATGTATTTTATTTATTTATTTTAGTTGTTATGTCAGTTATTTGTATTGTTCATTTTGGATTTTATTGTCATTTATTTAGCAATGTGTTTGCAAAGAGTATTTTGGTTATTGATAGTTCTTCATTTATTCATCAATAATTTTTATTCCTTGCCTGTAGGAGCCAGAGGATTTTGTGTTCAGGTTGTTGAAGAGTTGCTCGTCGAATAGCAGACTTTCTAGAGGCACCAAATATTTATACATGTATTTATCTTGCATGGCTTTCAACTAACACATTAATAATGTTTACTTTAGTAACTTGTATGTTTCAGCCATTTCCAATTATTTTCAATCACGCTTCTCGTTTCTTGCTGTATAGACCAGTTCAGTTGTAGGTCTGCAATGACCTGTGATCCAAATATCTACAAAGTGAGCCTTTTGAGCACATTTGTGTTTATGATAGAGAGCTTTTGTTATTTGTTGAGAAATACCTGTGCTTAACAAAGTCTCCACGCACACCTTTTGGCTGGTTGGAGATCAGGCGAGTAATATCGTTATTTTTTTATTTCAGTTTGGGTTGCGACGTCAAATTGTTATGAAATGCTTACTCGAAAGAGCTGTGATGCGGTTGTATTTCAGTTTTATCAAATAATTGGGGGGGTGGCAATTATGTCTTGTGATTTTATGGTACGATACAATTGATCTTTAGCATTGTTTCTTAAGAGAGTAACTAGCGCAACTTAAGAGATTGCTGCATTAATAGCGTTTATGAATATGTTTTACGATTTTTTGTTTAGAATATATGTTTTCTATTTTTTATATTACTATCCATTCATAATGTCATGTCATTATTTTAATCCTAGATGGTTCCTCTGCTGTGTTTCTCGTGTGAATTGTGAAAGGAATTTAGCATACCGGTACAACATTGGTACTAACAAGCGATAAGTAATTATGCTTGATTTGAATCGACTAATTCATGACTCATTGAATAATTATACAGATATCCATTTTTTCATAATTTCTTTCAAACTGGTGCAAAGGCGCTTTATGGTTGATTTATGTATATTTTTTAAAGTAACTTTTCTTTTGTGTTCTATCAAAGTGGGAAATGTAGACGTGTTTGCATTTCCTACTAAACTTTTTTGTTTGTTTTTTTCTATTTAGCTGTTCTTCATTTGTATCTTGACTGAAAAAAAGGTTAATCTAGGACCAAGGGGGGGGTGTTGCTCCAATTTGCGCTTTTTAGTCTTGTCTTTGAGGTAAGAGGATGGGATGTTTGCCAATGTGATGTGCAGATAATGCGAGATTAATTGTTTTGTGTGATCATGTTGTTATTTCACTTTTTTTTGGGGGGGGGATCTGGTTGATAAACTTATACTGGAGGTAATTACCAGTTAAGTTGTTGACTGAATTTGTAAAGGCATCAAGACTCGTTTGAGATCTAGGAAGAGTGCTGGCTACAAGGATACCAGATGAATAATTTTTGGGTTTCAACATCATTTTCAATAGATTGCAAGTAGTGTTTACAAATAATTTCATAATCTTCGTGAATATCATTGGGGGTTATTCTGATATTTACTGTTGTGAGGCGGTGGGGGGTTATAGAAGCTACGCCATCGAGAGCATACACAGGAATTACATTTTTGGGGGGCGGGGGGGGGGAATTGAGGTTGCACTGATGACAAGATTAATAAATCTTCAGATTAATCAGTATGGTTATCATTATTCAAATTTATGACCTGATAGATTGAGAACATAATTCGTTGAATCAAAAAAAAATTCATATGAATTATATCTCAGTGTCTCCAATTGATGTATGTGTACAAGAGCGCTTGTTGGTCATCGCATATGGTATGTTCTTGAAACGCAGTCGAAGATTAATTGTTCAGTGATTACGATGATAATATATTGTGTTTGTCTTATGTTGTCTTCTTCTGTGATTTTTCACAGTTGCATTACTTATTAAACACAGTGTAAAGTCGAAAGGTTGCAGATGAGATTATTAAGTCATCTCACTTGTGACGCAAGAAAGGTGGACAGGGTGACTATTCCGTCTACCACAGAGCTTAGGTTGTACGTGATAGAGTAGGGAAGTGAATGTAACTTCATTTGATTTTATTGGGGTGAGGTTCTTATTATAACGATGGAAAAACACAGTGGCTGAATTACCTTAATGTAGTAACCTATGTCAGTAACAATTTCCAGAAGGCTGTGATGATTATGTACTGCTCAATGTTAAGGTATTGTATGTGTGTCTATCAGGGCCTTAATCTATCATGGCAGATTATGTATTCCGCTAAGTTTTGACATTAATAGGGATTTGTCATTGCGTCTGGAATATGTTAGTGTGAATGAAAGGATTTAATGATGTATGATTTAGATGTAGTTTAACTTGTAGAGTAGTTTTTAACTCAGCACGGTTAACGTTGTCTTGGTGTGGCGGGGTGTTAGTTTACTTCAAAGTGAGTTGTGGGTTTAGATGGGTTATAATAGGTTAATGAGTTGTTGAGACCTAAACGTCAATTCCATTTTCATTATCTAGAAATGATGGTAATTATTTTCTAACATTTTTCAAGGAATCAATTACACGTTAAAAATCTGATTATTTTATTTCGATATAAAGTCAAAGTCTTATCATTTACAACATAGCATATAGAGAGAGGTTGTACTGTGTGTTATCTGTAATTTGAAAGAAATCATGTTTCGTAGTGCCCCGGTGGGGGGGGGTGGGGAGCGCGGAACGATTAATGGCGTAATTCTATGTCTTTAGATATGAAGTGCATTAAGCAGCACTATGGGTGTTGAGAGGTCTTTTCTTTGAGGTTTGCGATGTTTAGGGCCTTCTATGCCTGTTCAGTTGGAAAGTGGAAATAAGCTGTTAGAGTAATACGGTTATGTGGTGTGTGTGTGTGTTGTTTATATATTAGTGGATGTTTGTGGTGGTATATATATGATACTTGTCTTTTTGTGGCCTAGAGAATTTAAGTATTTGTGAACTTTGTATATAGTTTCTGCAAGCATTATTTGGTGTGTAGTATGTGGGG
>JZLH01S0404128.1:102446-112576 GCA_001188425.1 Eucidaris tribuloides | reverse complement strand
ATTTCATATTTTCAAGTTGACTTATATTGTTATCCTGTCATTTATAATTGAGATCATTTACCATTCAATTCTTAACAATATTAGCTTGAAATTATTCTGTAAAATAATTTTCTGGTTTGTTTTAAGGAGATTAAAAGAGAGGGTTTTGATAAGTTAATATATTCAAACAAGGGGTCAAATGTCAGTAACATTCCCTCTAAAGTTCGGTGAAATTTGAAGTAATGTGCATAATGAACATTATACGTGTATACAATGTAATACACAATGTCAGCGTTGCATAATTATGTAGGTGAAAGATTTAGGAGTTCTTATCTGCTACCACAATGCAATTAAGCCAGCCCCAAGGCCCCTGGCTCACTGGCCATCTCGGAAGAACTCTGAAGATTTTGGTTGGCGAGTTCACGAGGCACAAAGAAGCGGTGTGCATTGAACCTGAAAAGACTGAAGTTTTGACCAAAGTGTGAGGCAAACAGACATACAAACATATGGTAGTCAATTCATCAAGAGGCCTGTGTGGCATGGTGTTGACATGTTTATGATCGTCCAAGCTCTGCGCTGGTTGGGTTAATTACATTGTTACGCTGTTTGCATCATCAGTATTTTATTAGTGTGGTAAGAAATGCCAACGTAATTAGAATGTGGGAAGCGGCAAAATCCCATAGACTTCATTGGCAGCTAGCAGATTTTACGGGAGTCTTTACGAAACTCAGGCAGAAAAACAATAGACAAGTTAAAGCCCCCAAATGCATATACGTTCAGACGGCCACTGCTTTGCAGAGTCGGAGTCTGGAATGCAGACTACTTATCACTCCAATGTGTGCCTGAAAATCACTACTTGAGTTTTTTATTATATGTGAATTCTTTCAAATTATTTTATTAATTAGGATACTAATAAACACTTATTTTGGGGAATGGTCTGTCAGTACTAACTAGGGTTAATTAATTGATCTTGATGGTAATGTGAATGGTGGAATCACAGTTCAAAGAGTGACTTGCTATTTAAAAAGTGTTGTAGTCCAGTTCGCAAGTTCCAAGACCACCCCAAAACACTAGCTTTCTATGGGGTTTGTGCAGGTGACTTGGACTGAGACTACTAAAAATTGGCTTGAGGCCAGAGATTTGACTGCACACTATTTACGTCACAGACAAAGGTCCCATTCTGTAAATCTACTGATTTTAGCTCAATGTCTAAACAGTGAATTGAGGAATGAAAATGCCAAATATTTAAGGGCAGTGGATCTCATTTGCAAACATCCCCACAAACCAGGAAAAGATAACCCATGCCCTTAGGCTATTGATAAGGGCATGTCTGTGAAATCTGGGGGAGAGTTATTGCTTAGAATTTGAAAAATGCGAAAGAAAAACAATAGCCGTTTAGTGTACGTTCTATGGTAGGATTTTTTTTTCTCGCGAGAAAAAAATTCAAATCAGAGTCTAACGGTCACTATAATTCCACTAAATCTGAGTTTATAGCTCCTATATTTTTCTGAAGGTTCCCAGATGGCACTTTCTTCTTAATGCCATTGTATTTACACAATGTTAATTTTTAGGTATGCAAAAGAGATCCACTGCCTTTAAAGGGTTATAATTTATGATTGCCCGTTTTTATATATAATAATCTGGTTGATGATTCTTTTGTTACGCTGTAGCACTAGCATGGTATAGTGGACTCCACAATTTTAGTGTCCCGAGTCTGTAGTGTACAGGGATGTAGTCGAGGCCGGATTTTGCCGGCCTTGGCGTTTGCCTCGGACCGAGTCACATGTACAAAGTCTATGGGAAAAATATTTTTCCAGCGGCCTCACGACTCGGAACGGCCGTCCTCAACTACATCCCTGGTAGTGTAACACTTTACCATTCTCTTTGCAACAGAGCTCAATGCCACACAAAATCTGAATCAAGTAATGACTTGAATGGAGACTAGTACATCACTGGTAGTCTTCATGACACCAAAGTGATTGCAATAACTACAGGGAAATTTTCCCATAGCATATAATCAAGCTGATGTTGAGTGTGTCATACTAATTTTGCTCAGCCAACTTGTTCATTTCTCATATCTCACTTGTGCATGTTAGTAGGGCATTATAGCATCAATCATTAGTGAGGAGTGAGGAAAATGGGAAACTCTGCCACCCCACCCCCCCCCACCCATAAAAAAAGAGGAAGAACAAGATTAATGTGCTACAGCATCCTGTATATTCCATATACTATGTTTCCTACAGTTGTTTCTGTTGTATAATTTGTTATATTTTTGTGATGTGTTAGCTTGTTGAATAGTGTGTGCCAAAATGGCCGTTGTAGCAGAAATTCCATTTAAGAATTAGTTTGTAAAATTACCTATATGTTATAAATTGGTAAATATATATAACAAATATTGTGTTATGCTCACAATACAACTGTTGGATTCAAAGGTGGAAAATCTTTTCCTTTTTTTTAACCCGTGGAAGACTAGACAAGATATCTCGTCGCAAGGTGTATGGGACATGCATGTTACTGAAAAATCAAACTGTCTTCAACGGGTAAATTGCTTCTTATACTTTGCTGCATAGAAGATTCATGTAGTTTTACAGGCTGATAAATTTTGTTCAGTAGTCAGGATCAAATCTGAAATGCCATATTCATTCATACAGAACATCATCTCGTAAAGATTTGTGACATCAATACATCAACATTTCATCTTTTTGTCATTAAAGGTGTGTAAATGTAAAACTTGTACACAGGTATTTCATTACACACTTTCCTGGCCAATGTAATAGCGAGGTACATAGTACCATGTATGTGCCCTTCTGGTTGTGCGTCTGTCTGTATGTCTTTGTGGGTTGTGTGTGTAAGGGGGATTATGTATGTTTGGGGGGTGTGTGTGTGTGTGGTGTCGGTGGGTGTACGTTGTGTATGTGTGCATGGTACATGTATGTGCATGTGTATGGCTTGTGTGTGTTTGTAAATGCCACCAAACAGGGGACGCAAGTATACACTCCACCATTCAGACCGGTACCATCCAGAAACCGGGGACGGTCCACGCTTTTAACCTAGTGGAAACAATTACAAATTTGACAAGAGCCCCGGGGGCGGGGAAAACGACGCTCTCCTGAGGTTTCGCAAACCTTCTATGGTACCCATTAGAAAAAACAATTCAGTTATATACACTCGGCAAAAAAAGTTCTTGGACACTTATAAAAGTTAAAATATTCCATATAAATTTTTATTAAAAGGTACATTATTGTTTTATATCAATATGACCAGACAATTCACTTCCAGTATGACATGAAGTTAACATTGAGCAGTCATGCATGGTTGATTACATGCATTAAACAATAGCAAGGTCAGTAAAAATAAAATGCAAGAAATGAGGCCTTCATAATGCTAATGAATCAGGTCCACCTTGTAGGCATTATATTCAACAATTTCAATTGTATGATTTCAATGAAATGCTTAGAGATGCATCATGAGATGCATCATTTGGACATGCACTTTCAAGATGAAGCTGCGACGTCGATGTGCTGCACTCATTCAGAGCCAGCGAGGACAAACAAGATATTGAACTGTTTTTGATTAGTCAAGATACTGAAATTTGACCTTTTTTTTTTCATTGACTAATTTTTATTAAAAAATTCCAGTGGAGTAGTGATGATTCAGATGGACAATTTTCTTTTCTTTTCAAAGTGACATTTAACTTTAATTTTTGTCATTCAATGGATCTTATGCACATAAACTTTCACAACTGAAGACTGACTGCTCCACTTCTTGCAATTTTTTTTACTGACCTTGCTATTGTTTAATGCATGTAATCAGCCATGCATGACTGCTCACATTTTAACTTCATGTCATACTGGAAGGGAATAATGTCTGGTCATATTGATATACAATAATGTACCTTTTAATAAAATTTATATGGTAATTTTAACTTTTATAAGGTTCCAAGAACTTTTTTTGCCGAGTGTATATAAACACAACAAAAAAAGTAACTACCCCCTTTCCAACATACCATAACTTTTTAACAAAAAAGTTTGTGCAAAATAATGTGGCAAGAGTGTTCCTACACTCACTGACTAACTTCTGTGCTGAAAATGTGATTGATCCGTTGGTCATGCATGAATGAGCATGCATTAAAGGTGAAAATGCACCTTTCAAAAGTCACATGAGTCATCATCTTATGCCAAAATTATGGTGAATAATGACATTTTTTCCTTTATTTTAAAGGTGTGCTCACTCAACCATGTCATGGTTACAACCTCTTATGTTCGTACAACACGTAAAGATAATTTTGCTGAAAAAATTTGGATTTAAATTTTTTGCCGTAAAAACTTAATAGATTTTACAATTTCAAAACGAGAAAGGGGGAAATTTTCAAATTGCGCTCACCCGAAGCGTAAAATATGCAAAAAGTGCCAAAGGACGTATGACAGGATCAAACGAAAGATGAGTACATAAATAGCGATTAAATCATTTACCAGAAACAGAATTTGTCAAAATCCTGCCATCAAAAACCCCCAAAAATGACCCTTGTGACTTTGAAAAGTGACTTTGCTTTAATATGTGCTCACGTCATGCATGACTTGATGGATCAACCGCATTTTTCACAGAATTTAGTCAATTAGTGCAGGAACATCTGTTGCAAATTATTGTGCTCAACACGCCTTCTTTTTAAAGTTAGGGATTTTGAAAAAGGGGGGTAGGTTACTTTTTGTTGTGTTAGTTTTTGGCCCTTGGAGCCTGTCTAGGCACCAACGGAGCCAAATGACAGTTGAAAACTTTGCATTCCCTTGCCATATTAGCTAACTTTGCCAAGTTAAATTAATTCTAACATCTGTTTTTATAAAAACAAGGCACGCCCTAGTATCTTAACATTTGACCTTTGACCTACTTATATGACCTTAACCCCATTTAACATTGAGGTCACTATACATGTAGGGCATCTACCATCCAAGTAGTCACAAATGGGCCGACAGCAACTAACGAAGAAACTTGGAGCGTATATTCTATAATGTTGACTTCATTTGACGTTTGACCTACATGTGACCTTTGACCCCAGATAGCATTGAGGGCCCTGTTACACATCTACCACCCAAGTTTGGCATACAAATGGCTTGTGGTTAGGAAAGTTACCTAGTTTTGGCCCTTATGGGCCCTGCCCCTGGGCCCCAGGGGCCAGGTATACCATTCCAGGAACCATCTATCCCCTCCCCTCTAGGGATTATTCCCACTAAGTTTGGTCTTAATCCATTGATGTGAATTATTCCCATAGGCCCCTACCCCCACACTTTTGCCTCCCTTAGGCGCAAATTGGGCCACCCTGGGCATTGTTCATGAGGAAGAAAATTCAGCACATATAGAGGTATCTACACACACAATGGGCTTAGCTAAACTATTTCTGGATCTAGAGAGGACGATATTGAAATCTGCCTACCTTTTGGCCTTTAGGGCCCACTCTGGGCCCCCAGGGGAGCCAGGTGTACCATTTAAGGACCCTTGAATCCCACCCCCGAAGGATCATCCTGCCAGTTTGGCCAGATACAGTCATGCATTTGAAGACGATGAAGAAATGTGTAAAAGTTTATGCACGACGGAAGGCGGCATGAAAAGGGAGTGATAGCAATACGCAAAGTGAGCGCTATTGTATGAGGGCATCAACTTTTTTTTCCTCTTCACAAAATCGTCCAGATTGTGTGTATGTGTGTTGAAGCATTTTTGACCTTCAGATATACATATGAATTAAGCAGTGATTGTGCATGATAATATTTGCTGACATAATTCTTTCTATAGTGGTCACGTTTCTTCAGGAACGAAGCCTGCAAAAACATCTTCAAAACGTAAAACACAAATTGCATTCATAGTACATCCACCTTCCTCGGGCTGAAAACACTGCTGCAAAAAGAAATCAAATCAAAATGCAACAATTCACAGAATGACTATGTAAACAATTCGTTTACAGTTTTACTGACACAAAGTTACATAATAAATTCACGCTTTGCCACAAGACAGAAACTGCCCACAACTCAAAATCTATTCACAGATACAAGTTCACTCCAAACAAAATAAAGTACTTCATATATCAATGATGAGCATAATCATTAGTTCTAGTTACATGTTTGTATCCAACATACAACTACACAAATACATAAATCTTGTTTTTGTCCACAGTCTCACTTTGATGTGTGTGTGGGTATCTTCTCTCTTCATTGCACAGTTAACATCTTTTTTTCTTTCTTTGGACAGAGAGATTTTTCTCGTGGCCAAAAGTTCTCGGCCTTCTAGGTATTACATAGGAAATATTGTCAAGTCTTACAATATCCCACTTGTCTCTGCTATTGCAGTCTTAAAAAGGCACCCCCCCCCAACAAAAAAAAAAGTGGAGTGGGAGAATTATTTAAAAATCAATCTTTGATGCAAAACATATACACTGTACATTAGATGACCATACTTCAATATGAACCTTCACATAGACCTGTTGTCCCAAAGAAGATTGACTTAAAGTTCAGGAATAGTTTGTGGTCAAAAAATTTTCATCAGTCTTTCACGAAGTTTGGTAATGTCACTCAAAACATTATAAAAACAGACCAAAGCTACTAATTTGTTCTCTAATTATTGTGATTTTACGCTTATTAGGGAAGTACATGTGTTTCCTATACCCCGCCTTCCCATGCACACTTTTTATTTGTCATCCATTTCTACAAAAATGCAAATGTTTAGGAGCATGTGATTTTCAGGGCAGTCAATACATGTAGATTTTATACTGTAGTTGCAAATTTTAAAAAAAAGAGTATGAGAAAACAACACAATTGTTTTCTAGACCTTGACTATCTATGGAAATCTATACAATTCTTTGTAAAACATGACTGTAACAAAGCTATTCAACCTTGACCAGTCACACATTCAGATTGACCTTTTCAGTTACATGTTTATTTCTTGAATCTATATACAAGTTTCTGGCATATTAAAAACCTCAAATTTACTCAGATACATGTAGGTATTATGTTAAAAAATAACAAAATCTTTCTTTAACCACCCATTGTGGTTTCGCCTCCAGATAGGCTGAACAGTAAACATCATCAATTGCCCAATCTGCGGTAATCTTCAAGTTAATTCAAAGTTCATTAATTCTATAACCTATCAGTTACACATGTGACAAAATAGAAAATAAATCAGCGGGTACAAATAAAATTACAGGCTGTGCCACATATAAACATGAATTAAAATGGCCCATTTGCATTATCTAAAAAATTAAAGCTTTCACTAGAAGGGTTTAAGCATTATTCAAATACTGTATCTACATGAAATACGACAAGTAAACCTCCACTGTTAATATGGGGCCAAGGGTATACAAAATTAATCAACATGTATCAACATGTAGCTACTTTGACAGTTTCACATACACATAGCTCGTATGTCCACAGTATTTAACTTCAGTGTATTTTTATGTTACAAATTGCTTTAGTGTCAAATCTCGACAAACAAAAAAGGAAGATACCTTATCTGCAAATCAAATCAAAACAAATCTGTGTACGGTAGTCACGAATATTTGTAATTTGGTACATAATGTACATTAACAGTTACATTTTGGTGCTAAGTGTACATTAACATTTACATTTTGGTGGCTAAGTGTAACATCATCATATGTATAGCAGTCCAAAAAATATGCTATGTTATACGCTGCCAAGGCCAACCCTGAAAAACTAAGAAATAGGGGACAAATTGGGCGAAATGGAATTTGAAAATAGGGACATACCTAAATTTCCTACGCATTACTATAGAAAATTCCTTGCAAAAATAGGGACACAATCTGACAAATGGCTAAAAAGTGTATTTGTTTTTGTCAAAAATAGGGACAGTTGGCAGGTATGCTATGTCATTACAACAACCATTACAAGACTACAGCCTAAACATCAAGTATACATTACACTGGAATAATAGATACTGATTACTGAAAATGTATACATCATCATATATGTTCTCTGCTTTTCATGCCTGTATGGTTTTCACACTGGGCGAAAAGCAGTGCTGAGCAATGCAGTTAGTACACCTACAATACGGTACGATTTCCAGTTTCACACATGACTTTTTGAAAGTGGGCCAACACTGCATTTAGTATGACTTACAATACAATACCATTTTCAGTTGCGCACTGACTCTTGAAAATGGGCTACACACCGCAAATAGTACCATTACTATTCGGTCTAGTTTAGCAAGCAGGGTTAGCACTGCAATTGTGGTGCTAATCCCGCCAACAACAAAACTGAGCATTGCTAAAGTACTCAGAATGAAAGCAATTAAAAATAGCTCCAGCTTTCAGTGATGACCTGTTAATCAATATACTTCCGCTGCATGAACAGCATAGGCCATGATGCATGCTTACTTATCAATATTCATTAAATACACCATTGGCCAGGGATAGTGAGTTTTTGTGGAGCTGAAAAAGACAGAAAACAAATTTCTTATTCATACTGGAGCATCAGCATTTTAGCTGGGATATAACTGTTGTGTGTACATGTGAAAGCCAAAAGAGCAAAGGGCAAAAGTTCAGCACCAGAGTTCGCATGTAGAAATTAGCAGAGTCCAAAAAATAGTAAAATATTCAATTTGCATGTGTGAAAACCATACTAGCTTGTCTTTTAACATAAATACTGTGTATGGATTCAAAACATCTGAATTGATTGTCTCTAACTGTGTAACTAATTGTCCATGATTAACAAATTAAAGGTACATATACGTTCTGCTGCCACAAAATTATTTTGGGGTATTTCATTGGGTAATAAACATTTCAATATGAATTACTGTGCAATCCATTTTGGGGTACTGAAGGCAGCCAAACATGATAATGTATTACACATCACAAAAGTATCTCAATCTACTTTCTCTCCCAAAAAACTATCATCTTTTTACACTCAATGCAAGGTCTGTTTCCTCTTTCAAAAGTATTGTATTTGTTGTTATTGTGGCCTCTGCTGCCTGCTGTTGTTGTATTCCATTTAGCAGTTTCAGAGTACATGAAGGTGGGCTCACGGGCCTGTTTCATAAACTGTTCTAAGTTTACAAATCACTTGAATTACGGCAAGCAAAATGTGATTCCCAACATATTGAAATCACATCATGCTAATGTTCAAGAAAGCACATAGATTAACATTCTTAATCTTAACAACGCATTGGAAAAAGCTTGTCCACTGTAAAAATTTATTTGGGCGGCAAAAGTCTAATTGAGATTAAATCACCACTTTCTTAAATGACATGAAAAACTTTGGGCCATGTAACTCGCACCTTCATATTCGAGGTCGTTCGTAAGTTATGACGTAACTGTTACGACAGCTTTATGAAAACAGGCCGCCCCAGAATTGAACCGAAGTGCTGCAACAGAATAGTCAAGGTAACATGATAAAAATAAAAAAAAAAAAAAAAAGCAACTTCACTACAGGAAAAATGTCAAGGGTAAATGAAAGCTTATCAACACAAGCAATTCATTCTGAGTTGAGCACAATATATGTGTAAAATAAGCTAGTGCAATTGACTAACACCCACGCCAGCACACAGTGAGATACACTAGTAGGTTTTCTGTTTTATGTACACATTTAAACAAAAAACAAATATTCAACATGTGTCATATAACAGCAGTAGCACAAGCGATATAGAATGATATATTTGTTTATGTCACAATATGATATCGCTTTATTAGCAACTACATAGAATGTTTTTGTTTCTTTTTCTTTAAAAGCATAAACATAGATTTCCTCTTTATCCTCCGACTGTTTTTTTTTACCACATAATTGGACCCGACATACAGTTAGCACTGCCCTCTTTTAAGTTGACTTACTGAGTTGCAGGTCAGCCAAGTAAGCGGGCATCAGGCCCTCCTCAGGCAGACATGCGCGAACTGGGTTACACATCATTAAATCGCTGATGGAAAAAAATACCAAGAAAGAAAATGAAATCAGATTAACAAGCTTGTATACCCCACTCCCCCCCCCCCCTGACGGCACCTCTTGGAAACATCATAACTCCTTAACTTTAACGCCCAGAGGATTTGAACCTCGTATGCCTTATGTGTATTATGTGTCGCAGATGCTGCGGACTTCGGCACGTTAAGAGTTAGTATGAGGTACACATGATACCGCACCATCTAATATCAAACCAAGGAGGCT